>CM054057.1:742901980-743152292 GCA_028641055.1 Alopecurus myosuroides
TCCTGGAACCCGAGAGAGAGAATCCGACGTCGGTGAGGCCCGGCACAGAGAGTGATGCTATCTTTGGAACACAACACCCATGATACAATCTAGCACACATGGCATGGCAAAACATTGGTTTAGGTGGGATCCCGACGCTCCGGGTCCCTCTCTCGGAGATACACTAGCCCGGTGTAGAAAAAGACGGAACCGGCGTCTAGCCCCCTCTGCGTGAGCGGAAGTGGGTAGCAAAGTGGAACTAGTTGCTTGGTTGTGTCATGTTAGTCCCAAGGGACACACTTGACAATGGTAGGGCCCACCTACATGCAAGATTCCCCCCGTTACGTCAGATCCGGGAGTTTCGGGGTGTGAGCAGTCCTGGAACCCGAGAGAGAGAATCCGACGTCGGTGAGGCCCGGCACAGAGAGTGATGCTATCTTTGGAACACAACACACTTGATACAATCTAGCACACATGGCATGGCAAAACATTGGTTTAGGTGGGATCCCGACGCTCGGGTCCCTCTCCGGAGATACACTAGCCCCGGTGTAGAAAAAGACGGAACCGGCGTCTAGCCCCCTCTGCGTGAGCCGGAAGTGGGTAGCAAAGTGGAACTAGTTGCTTGGTTGTGTCATGTTAGTCCCAAGGGACACCCTTGACAATGGTAGGGCCCACCTACTTGCAAGATTCCCCCGTTACGTCAGATCCGGAGTTTCGGGGTGTGAGCAGTCTGGAACCCGAGAGAGAGAATCCGACGTCGGTGAGGCCCCGGCACAGAGAGTGATGCTATCTTTGGAACACAACACCCATGATACAATCTAGCACACATGGCATGGCAAAACATTGGTTTAGGTGGGATCCCGACGCTCCGGGTCCCCTCTCCGGAGATACACTAGCCCCGGTGTAGAAAAAGACGGAACCGGCGTCAGCCCCCCTGCGTGAGCCGGAAGTGGGTAGCAAAGTGGAACTAGTTGCTTGGTTGTGTCATGTTAGTCCCAAGGAACACACTTGACAATGGTAGGGCCCACCTACATGCAAGATTCCCCCCGTTACGTCAGATCCGGGAGTTTCGGGGTGTGAGCAGTCCTGGAACCGCGAGAGAGAAACCGACGTCGGTGAGGCCCCGGCACAGAGAGTGATGCTATCTTTGGCACACAACACCATGATACAATCTAACACACATGGCATGGCAAAACATTGGTTTAGGTGGGATCCCGACGCTCCGGGTCCCCTCTCCGGAGATACACTAGCCCCGGTGTAGAAAAAGACGGAACCGGCGTCTAGCCCCTCTGCGTGAGCCGGAAGTGGGTAGCAAAGTGGAACTAGTTGCTTGGTTGTGTCATGTTAGTCCCAAGGACACCTTGACAATGGTAGGGCCCACCTACTTGCAAGATTCCCCCCGTTACGTCAGATCCGGGAGTTTCGGGGTTGTGAGCAGTCCTGGAACCCGAGAGAGAGAATCCGACGTCGGTGAGGCCCGGCACAGAGAGTGATGCTATCTTTGGAACACAACACATTGATACAATCTAGCACACATGGCATGGCAAAACATTGGTTTAGGTGGGATCCCGACGCTCCGGGTCCCCTCTCCGGAGATACACTAGCCCCGGTGTAGAAAAAGACGGAACCGGCGTCTAGCCCCCTCTGCGTGAGCCGGAAGTGGGTAGCAAAGTGGAACTAGTTGCTTGGTTGTGTCATGTTAGTCCCAAGGACACACTTGACAATGGTAGGGCCCACCTACATGCAAGATTCCCCCCGTTACGTCAGATCCGGGAGTTTCGGGGTGTGAGCAGTCCTGGAACCCGCGAGAGAGAAACCGACGTCGGTGAGGCCCCGGCACAGAGAGTGATGCTATCTTTGGCACACAACACATTGATACAATCTAACACACATGGCATGGCAAAACATTGGTTTAGGTGGGATCCCGACGCTCCGGGTCCCCTCTCCGGAGATACACTAGCCCGGTGTAGAAAAAGACGGAACCGGCGTCTAGCCCCCCTGCGTGAGCCGGAAGTGGGTAGCAAAGTGGAACTAGTTGCTTGGTTGTGTCATGTTAGGCCCAAGGAACACCATTGACAATGGTAGGGCCCACCTACTTGCAAGATTCCCCCCTTACGTCAGATCCGGGAGTTTCGGGGTGTGAGCAGTCCTGGAACCCGCGAGAGAGAATCCGACGTCGGTGAGGCCCCGGCACAGAGAGTGATGCTATCTTTGGCACCCAACACCCATGATACAATCTAACACACATGGCATGGCAAAACATTGGTTTAGGTGGGATCCCGACGCTCCGGGTCCCCTCTCCGGAGATACACTAGCCCCGGTGTAGAAAAAGACGGAACCGGCGTCTAGCCCCTCTGCGTGAGCCGGAAGTGGGTAGCAAAGTGGAACTAGTTGCTTGGTTGTGTCATGTTAGTCCCAAGGGACACCCTTGACAATGGTAGGGCCCACCTACTTGCAAGATTCCCCCCGTTACGTCAGATCCGGGGAGTTTCGGGGTGTGAGCAGTCCTGGAACCCGAGAGAGAGAATCCGACGTCGGTGAGGCCCCGGCACAGAGAGTGATGCTATCTTTGGAACACAACACACTGATACAATCTAGCACACATGGCATGGCAAAAACATTGGTTTAGGTGGGATCCCGACGCTCCGGGTCCCCTCCGGAGATACACTAGCCCCGGTGTAGAAAAAGACGGAACCGGCGTCAGCCCCCCTGCGTGAGCCGGAAGTGGGTAGCAAAGTGGAACTAGTTGCTTGGTTGTGTCATGTTAGTCCCAAGGAACACACTTGACAATGGTAGGGCCCACCTACATGCAAGATTCCCCCCGTTACGTCAGATCCGGGAGTTTCGGGGTGTGAGCAGTCCTGGAACCCGCGAGAGAGAATCCGACGTCGGTGAGGCCCCGGCACAGAGAGTGATGCTATCTTTGGCACACAACACCCATGATACAATCTAGCACATGGCATGGCAAAACATTGGTTTAGGTGGGATCCCGACGCTCCGGGTCCCCTCTCCGGAGATACACTAGCCCCGGTGTAGAAAAAGACGGAACCGGCGTCTAGCCCCCTCTGCGTGAGCCGGAAGTGGGTAGCAAAGTGGAACTAGTTGCTTGGTTGTGTCATGTTAGTCCCAAGGAACACACTTGACAATGGTAGGGCCCACCTACATGCAAGATTCCCCCGTTACGTCAGATCCGGGAGTTTCGGGGTGTGAGCAGTCCTGGAAACCCGCGAGAGAGAAACCGACGTCGGTGAGGCCCCGGCACAGAGAGTGATGCTATCTTTGGCACACAACACCCATGATACAATCTAACACACATGGCATGGCAAAACATTGGTTTAGGTGGGATCCCGACGCTCCGGGTCCCCTCTCCGGAGATACACTAGCCCCGGTGTAGAAAAAGACGGAACCGGCGTCCAGCCCCCTGCGTGAGCCGGAAGTGGGTAGCAAAGTGGAACTAGTTGCTTGGTTGTGTCATGTTAGGCCCAAGGAACACCATTGACAATGGTAGGGCCCACCTACTTGCAAGATTCCCCCCTTTACGTCAGATCCGGGAGTTTCGGGGTGTGAGCAGTCCTGGAACCCGCGAGAGAGAATCCGACGTCGGTGAGGCCCCGGCACAGAGAGTGATGCTATCTTTGGCACCCAACACCCATGATACAATCTACACACATGGCATGGCAAAACATTGGTTTAGGTGGGATCCCGATGCTCCGGGTCCCCTCTCCGGAGATACACTAGCCCCGGTGTAGAAAAAGACGGAACCGGCGTCTAGCCCCCCTGCGTGAGCCGGAAGTGGGTAGCAAAGTGGAACTAGTTGCTTGGTTGTGTCATGTTAGTCCAAGGAACACATTGACAATGGTAGGGCCCACCTACTTGCAAGATTCCCCCGTTACGTCAGATCCGGGAGTTTCGGGGTGTGAGCAGTCCTGGAACCCGAGAGAGAGAACCGACGTCGGTGAGGCCCCGGCACAGAGAGTGATGCTATCTTTGGAACACAACACCCATGATACAATCTAGCACACATGGCATGGCAAAACATTGGTTTAGGTGGGATCCCGACGCTCCGGGTCCCCTCTCCGGAGATACACTAGCCCCGGTGTAGAAAAGACGGAACCGGCGTCTAGCCCCCTCTGCGTGAGCCGGAAGTGGGTAGCAAAGTGGAACTAGTTGCTTGGTTGTGTCATGTTAGTCCCAAGGGACACCCTTGACAATGGTAGGGCCCACCTACTTGCAAGATTCCCCCGTTACGTCAGATCCGGGAGTTTCGGGGTGTGAGCAGTCCTGGAACCCGAGAGAGAGAATCCGACGTCGGTGAGGCCCCGGCACAGAGAGTGATGCTATCTTTGGAACACAACACACATGATACAATCTAGCACACATGGCATGGCAAAACATTGGTTTAGGTGGGATCCCGACGCTCCGGGTCCCCTCTCCGGAGATACACTAGCCCCGGTGTAGAAAAAGACGGAACCGGCGTCTAGCCCCCTCTGCGTGAGCCGGAAGTGGGTAGCAAAGTGGAACTAGTTGCTTGGTTGTGTCATGTTAGTCCCAAGGGACACCCTTGACAATGGTAGGGCCCACCTACTTGCAAGATTCCCCCCGTTACGTCAGATCCGGAGTTTCGGGGTGTGAGCAGTCCTGGAACCCGAGAGAGAGAATCGACGTCGGTGAGGCCCCGGCACAGAGAGTGATGCTATCTTTGGAACACAACACACTTGATACAATCTAGCACACATGGCATGGCAAAACATTGGTTTAGGTGGGATCCCGACGCTCCGGGTCCCCTCTCCGGAGATACACTAGCCCCGTAGAAAAAAGACGGAACCGGCGTCTAGCCCCCTCTGCGTGAGCCGGAAGTGGGTAGCAAAGTGGAACTAGTTGCTTGGTTGTGTCATGTTAGTCCCAAGGGAACACCCTTGACAATGGTAGGGCCCACCTACTTGCAAGATTCCCCCCGTTACGTCAGATCCGGGAGTTTCGGGGTGTGAGCAGTCCTGGAACCCGAGAGAGAGAATCCGACGTCGGTGAGGCCCCGGCACAGAGAGTGATGCTATCTTTGGCACACAACACCATGATACAATCTAACACACATGGCATGGCAAAACATTGGTTTAGGTGGGATCCCGACGCTCCGGGTCCCCTCTCCGGAGATACACTAGCCCCGGTGTAGAAAAAGACGGAACCGGCGTCTAGCCCCCTCTGCGTGAGCCGGAAGTGGGTAGCAAAGTGGAACTAGTTGCTTGGTTGTGTCATGTTAGTCCCAAGGAACACACTTGACAATGGTAGGGCCCACCTACATGCAAGATTCCCCCCGTTACGTCAGATCCGGGAGTTTCGGGGTGTGAGCAGTCCTGGAACCCGCGAGAGAGAAACCGACGTCGGTGAGGCCCCGGCACAGAGAGTGATGCTATCTTTGGCACACAACCCATGATACAATCTAGCACACATGGCATGGCAAAACATTGGTTTAGGTGGGATCCCGACGCTCCGGGTCCCCTCTCCGGAGATACACTAGCCCCGGTGTAGAAAAAGACGGAACCGGCGTCTAGCCCCCTCTCTGCGTGAGCCGGAAGTGGGTAGCAAAGTGGAACTAGTTGCTTGGTTGTGTCATTTAGTCCCAAGGGACACCCTTGACAATGGTAGGGCCCACCTACATGCAAGATTCCCCCCGTTACGTCAGATCCGGGAGTTTCGGGGTGTGAGCAGTCCTGGAACCCGAGAGAGAGAATCCGACGTCGGTGAGGCCCCGGCACAGAGAGTGATGCTATCTTTGGAACACAACACATGATACAATCTAGCACACATGGCATGGCAAAACATTGGTTTAGGTGGGATCCCGACGCTCCGGGTCCCCTCTCCGGAGATACACTAGCCCCGGTGTAGAAAAAGACGGAACCGGCGTCTAGCCCCCTCTGCGTGAGCGGAAGTGGGTAGCAAAGTGGAACTAGTTGCTTGGTTGTGTCATGTTAGTCCCAAGGACACTTGACAATGGTAGGGCCCACCTACATGCAAGATTCCCCCCGTTACGTCAGATCCGGGAGTTTCGGGGTGTGAGCAGTCCTGGAACCCGAGAGAGAGAACCGACGTCGGTGAGGCCCCGGCACAGAGAGTGATGCTATCTTTGGCACACAACACATGATACAATCTAACACACATGGCATGGCAAAACATTGGTTTAGGTGGGATCCCGACGCTCGGGTCCCCTCTCCGGAGATACACTAGCCCCGGTGTAGAAAAAGACGGAACCGGCGTCTAGCCCCCTCTGCGTGAGCCGGAAGTGGGTAGCAAAGTGGAACTAGTTGCTTGGTTGTGTCATGTTAGTCCCAAGGGACACCCTTGACAATGGTAGGGCCCACCTACTTGCAAGATTCCCCCCGTTACGTCAGATCCGGGAGTTTCGGGGTGTGAGCAGTCCTGGAACCCGCGAGAGAGAATCCGACGTCGGTGAGGCCCCGGCACAGAGAGTGATGCTATCTTTGGAACACAACACCCATGATACAATCTAGCACACATGGCATGGCAAAACATTGGTTTAGGTGGGATCCCGACGCTCCGGGTCCCCTCTCCGGAGATACACTAGCCCGGTGTAGAAAAAGACGGAACCGGCGTCTAGCCCCTCTGCGTGAGCCGGAAGTGGGTAGCAAAGTGGAACTAGTTGCTTGGTTGTGTCATGTTAGTCCCAAGGAACACACTTGACAATGGTAGGGCCCACCTACATGCAAGATTCCCCCCGTTACGTCAGATCCGGGAGTTTCGGGGTGTGAGCAGTCCTGGAACCCGCGAGAGAGAGAAACCGACGTCGGTGAGGCCCCGGCACAGAGAGTGATGCTATCTTTGGCACACAACACCCATGATACAATCTAACACACATGGCATGGCAAAACATTGGTTTAGGTGGGATCCCGACGCTCCGGGTCCCTCTCCGGAGATACACTAGCCCCGGTGTAGAAAAAGACGGAACCGGCGTCTAGCCCCCTCTGCGTGAGCCGGAAGTGGGTAGCAAAGTGGAACTAGTTGCTTGGTTGTGTCATGTTAGTCCCAAGGAACACACTTGACAATGGTAGGGCCCACCTACATGCAAGATTCCCCCGTTACGTCAGATCCGGGAGTTTCGGGGTGTGAGCAGTCCTGGAACCCGAGAGAGAGAATCCGACGTCGGTGAGGCCCCGGCACAGAGAGTGATGCTATCTTTGGCACAACACACTGATACAATCTAACACACATGGCATGGCAAAACATTGGTTTAGGTGGGATCCCGACGCTCCGGGTCCCCTCCGGAGATACACTAGCCCCGGTGTAGAAAAAGACGGAACCGGCGTCTAGCCCCCTCTGCGTGAGCCGGAAGTGGGTAGCAAAGTGGAACTAGTTGCTTGGTTGTGTCATGTTAGTCCCAAGGAACACACTTGACAATGGTAGGGCCCACCTACATGCAAGATTCCCCCCGTTACGTCAGATCCGGGAGTTTCGGGGTGTGAGCAGTCCTGGAACCCGCGAGAGAGAACCGACGTCGGTGAGGCCCCGGCACAGAGAGTGATGCTATCTTTGGCACACAACACCCATGATACAATCTAACACACATGGCATGGAAAAACATTGGTTTAGGTGGGATCCCGACGCTCCGGGTCCCCTCTCCGGAGATACACTAGCCCCGGTGTAGAAAAAGACGGAACCGGCGTCCAGCCCCCCTGCGTGAGCCGGAAGTGGGTAGCAAAGTGGAACTAGTTGCTTGGTTGTGTCATGTTAGGCCCAAGGAACACCATTGACAATGGTAGGGCCCACCTACTTGCAAGATTCCCCCCTTTACGTCAGATCCGGGAGTTTCGGGGTGTGAGCAGTCCTGGAACCCGCGAGAGAGAATCCGACGTCGGTGAGGCCCCGGCACAGAGTGATGCTATCTTTGGCACCCAACACCCATGATACAATCTAACACACATGGCATGGCAAAACATTGGTTTAGGTGGGATCCCGACGCTCCGGGTCCCCTCTCCGGAGATACACTAGCCCCGGTGTAGAAAAAGACGGAACCGGCGTCTAGCCCCCTCTGCGTGAGCCGGAAGTGGGTAGCAAAGTGGAACTAGTTGCTTGGTTGTGTCATGTTAGTCCCAAGGGACCCTTGACAATGGTAGGGCCCACCTACTTGCAAGATTCCCCCGTTACGTCATCCGGGAGTTTCGGGGTGTGAGCAGTCCTGGAACCCGAGAGAGAGAATCCGACGTCGGTGAGGCCCCGGCACAGAGAGTGATGCTATCTTTGGAACACAACACACTTGATACAATCTAGCACACATGGAATGGCAAAACATTGGTTTAGGTGGGATCCCGACGCTCCGGTCCCCTCTCCGGAGATACACTAGCCCCGGTGTAGAAAAAGACGGAACCGGCGTCTAGCCCCCCTGCGTGAGCCGGAAGTGGGTAGCAAAGTGGAACTAGTTGCTTGGTTGTGTCATGTTAGTCCAAGGGACACCTTGACAATGGTAGGGCCCACCTACTGCAAGATTCCCCCCGTTACGTCAGATCCGGGAGTTTCGGGGTGTGAGCAGTCCTGGAACCCGCGAGAGAGAGAACCGACGTCGGTGAGGCCCCGGCACAGAGAGTGATGCTATCTTTGGCAACAACACACTTGATACAATCTAACACACATGGCATGGCAAAACATTGGTTTAGGTGGGATCCCGACGCTCCGGGTCCCCTCTCCGGAGATACACTAGCCCCGGTGTAGAAAAAGACGGAACCGGGTCTAGCCCCCTCTGCGTGAGCCGGAAGTGGGTAGCAAAGTGGAACTAGTTGCTTGGTTGTGTCATGTTAGTCCAAGGAACACACTTGACAATGGTAGGGCCCACCTACATGCAAGATTCCCCCGTTACGTCAGATCGGGAGTTTCGGGGTGTGAGCAGTCCTGGAACCCGCAGAGAGAAACCGACGTCGGTGAGGCCCCGGCACAGAGAGTGATGCTATCTTTGGCACACAACACCATGATACAATCTAACACACATGGCATGGCAAAACATTGGTTTAGGTGGGATCCCGACGCTCCGGGTCCCCTCTCCGGAGATACACTAGCCCCGGTGTAGAAAAAGACGGAACCGGCGTCTAGCCCCCTGCGTGAGCCGGAAGTGGGTAGCAAAGTGGAACTAGTTGCTTGGTTGTGTCATGTTAGGCCCAAGGAACACCATTGACAATGGTAGGGCCCACCTACTTGCAAGATTCCCCCCTTTACGTCAGATCCGGGAGTTTCGGGGTGTGAGCAGTCCTGGAACCCGAGAGAGAATCCGACGTCGGTGAGGCCCCGGCACAGAGAGTGATGCTATCTTTGGCACCCAACACCCATGATACAATCTAACACACATGGCATGGCAAAACATTGGTTTAGGTGGGATCCCGATGCTCCGGGTCCCCTCTCCGGAGATACACTAGCCCCGGTGTAGAAAAAGACGGAACCGGCGTCTAGCCCCCCTGCGTGAGCCGGAAGTGGGTAGCAAAGTGGAACTAGTTGCTTGGTTGTGTCATGTTAGGCCCAAGGAACACCATTGACAATGGTAGGGCCCACCTACTTGCAAGATTCCCCCCGTTACGTCAGATCCGGGAGTTTCGGGGTGTGAGCAGTCCTGGAACCCGAGAGAGAGAATCCGACGTCGGTGAGGCCCCGGCACAGAGAGTGATGCTATCTTTGGAACACAACACACTTGATACAATCTAGCACACATGGCATGGCAAAACATTGGTTTAGGTGGGATCCCGACGCTCGGGTCCCCTCTCGGAGATACACTAGCCCCGGTGTAGAAAAAGACGGAACCGGCGTCTAGCCCCCTGCGTGAGCCGGAAGTGGGTAGCAAAGTGGAACTAGTTGCTTGGTTGTGTCATGTTAGTCCCAAGGACACCTAGACAATGGTAGGGCCCACCTACTTGCAAGATTCCCCCCGTTACGTCAGATCCGGGAGTTTCGGGGTGTGAGCAGTCCTGGAACCCGAGAGAGAGAATCCGACGTCGGTGAGGCCCCGGCACAGAGAGTGATGCTATCTTTGGAACACAACACACTTGATACAATCTAGCACACATGGCATGGCAAAACATTGGTTTAGGTGGGATCCCGACGCTCCGGGTCCCCTCTCCGGAGATACACTAGCCCCGGTGTAGAAAAAGACGGAACCGGCGTCTAGCCCCCTCTGCGTGAGCCGGAAGTGGGTAGCAAAGTGGAACTAGTTGCTTGGTTGTGTCATGTTAGTCCCAAGGGACACCCTTGACAATGGTAGGGCCCACCTACTTGCAAGATTCCCCCCGTTACGTCAGATCCGGAAGTTTCGGGGTGTGAGCAGTCCTGGAACCCGAGAGAGAGAAACCGACGTCGGTGAGGCCCGGCACAGAGAGTGATGCTATCTTTGGAACACAACACACTTGATACAATCTAGCACACATGGCATGGCAAAACATTGGTTTAGGTGGGATCCCGACGCTCCGGGTCCCCTCTCGGAGATACACTAGCCCCGGTGTAGAAAAAGACGGAACCGGCGTCCAGCCCCCTGCGTGAGCCGGAAGTGGGTAGCAAAGTGGAACTAGTTGCTTGGTTGTGTCATGTTAGGCCCAAGGAAGACCATTGACAATGGTAGGGCCCACCTACTTGCAAGATTCCCCCCGTTACGTCAGATCCGGGAGTTTCGGGGTGTGAGCAGTCCCGGAACCCGCGAGAGAGAATCCGACGTCGGTGAGGCCCGGCACAGAGAGTGATGGTATCTTTGGCACCCAACACCCATGATACAATCTAACACACATGGCATGGCAAAACAATTGTTTAGGTGGGATCCCGACGCTCCGGATCCCTCTCCGGAGAAAAAGACGGAAGTTCTAGCCTCAAACTACGCGTAAACGGACTATTCAATACTGAAAGTAATTAAACTTGGTATAAATATTAATATTAATTAATATGTGATTATTTGTATACTTAAACAAAGAACAAGAGGTGAAAGTAATTAAAGTTTGCACTTTGCCGAGTGTCCCGACATATGACACTCGGCAAAGTTCGTCTCGGCAATCATATCACAGGGTTTTGCCGAGTGTCCCGACATTTGACACTCGGCAAAGCCCATGTCGGCAATCACATCCCTAGGCTTTGCCGAGTATGCCGATAGTTGGCACTCGGCAAACAAATACGCGGGCACTATACAGGTACACGATGAAAAAATCTCTTCTCGCCCCCCAGATCGCGCTCCTCCCCTCCCCTCAGCTCCGCGCCGCCGCCACACCAGACCCGCGCCGCCGCCAACCGAGCCGCGCCGCCACGCCACGCCCTTCTCCCTCCTCTCCGCCTCCCTCCCCCCTCGGACAGGAACCACCGGAGACGCCCTTCGCCGCGCCCCGCTCGAGATCTGCCGCCGCCGGGCTGCTCGCCCGCGCCATCCACCGGTACGTCGCCCTCGTCTAGCTCTCTCCCCCTTGTTTCCCAATGGCGCCCGCACTGGGCTGCGCCAGCCAATTCCCCTTGGCGGTGGCCCTGGTCTGGTCGGAGAGGGAGTCGTTGACGGCGACGGTCGTGGGGGTGATGAAGCAGGACTGCTCCTCTGTGTTTATCTGCAAGGAGAGATGCGAGCGTCGTCCACCAGACCCACTTGGACTGCGCGGCCGCCCGCCAGGCCTGCTTCGCCGCCTGCGACGTCCGCCACGGTTCCTGCGCCGCCGTCCACATCGACCAATTGTCGGGGTCCATCTGGCCAGGGATCTGACGACGACGCACGCACTCGTGTGTCGTCGCAGTTCGTCCATCGCTGTCTCCGCAAAAGAACGATCCATGCGTCCATTGGATACCGACGCAGATTCGGGGAGCACGGTGACGGCGCTACCGGCCTGATCCATCCGAGGCAGCGGCTGTTGAGCCGTGCCGCCTGGGCGCTTGAGACGACGACAGCAGAAGGGCCTGGCAAGATCGCCACCCGAAGAAAACCATGGCCGGGCGAGCTGTAGTTTTTGGATGTGGGCTTGATCTGATAGCCACCCGAAGAACTCCACCGTGATTGTACTCCTTTGTTTTTGTCAGATTAGTTCTTCTGTTAGCCTTTTTTTCTGATTCTTGTCCCAAGCGGTTGGCACAATCTTTGTATGGTCCAGTACATTATTGCGTGTATTCTACGTCTAGTAATTAACATGATTCATCCAAATGCAACAGCTAGTTGTTCCAAGCTCAACGTCTAGTAATTGAACGAGTAGTAGTAGGATCAATTGAATTTCTTTTGTCATCCATGATCCATGTAACTAGTAAGTAATGTAGTGGGTATGTGTGGTAGTATCATGCAGTGTCTACAAATTCCATTATTACCGTCCTCTCTGTAAACCCCCAAAAATAAAAACCAAAAAAAAAAAGGAAATTACAGTGTATGTATATACGAATCTCTGTACGGACGGATTCACCTTTTGCATCGACTGGGTCCATCCTTTTTACACCACCACCAAACCAATACCACAATCGAGTGGTATCCAGTGTTGTTCTTTCTCGGGTTGGTGTTGATAGTCCGGTAGATTTAGTAGTGGAAAATAGCATATGTAATTGTGTTGAAATTTGCTTTATTATTTGAAAACTATATTATAGATCTGTATAATTGTCATGTTTGTGCAGCTTAAAATATAAAACTTTTCAAACTAAGTTTGCACTTTATACAATAAATTATTGAGAATAACAAGGATTTTTTTCATTTTAATGAAACTTCTAAAATATGATTTTCGATAAAATAATTAGATGCAGGCAGCAGTGGAGCTCATGTGCACAAAATCCCCACTGCTATAGTGTCCAATTTGTACTTTTATTGGTGTGTAAGGCATGGAACATTTTTCTTTTTCACTTTATTTTTTCCCGTTAGTTGGAATTTGAACACCCAAAGTTAAATTTCTGGATCAGTTTCTGCAAATGTGAAGGATAGCCGCTTCTCGGTGAAAATAAGCCAACCAACACCGGACACTTCTTTTGGGCTTGTGCTGTCCCCAACACCGGACACTTCTATGCTGTATACTATTAAATTGTGGCCATTGGTTTGATTAAAGACGACTTGCAGGTTGTGCGTAGCTAGCTAGCAGTTTGAGGGGATTCTCGTTGCTCCGTGAGTGACAGGTGCCACGGTGGGGGCCGTGGTGGCGTATATATGTTGTTAATTAACACTACATCTTCCCTTTTGCAGGACATGGATCGAGGTTGAGGATCGAGGCCAGGAGCGTCGGCGCAGGTGGGGATTTGCTGAGGAGGGTCGCCGCAGGCCGGGAGCGTCTGCGATCATCTTCGTCAACAGCCGGCCACGCTTTGAGGGTAAAAACCTCCCCCTCGGCCATCACTCCTTTTCTCCCTATATTGTTTTTTGTAGATCACCAAACTAGTCGCGTTACCCTAGGCGTCTCCCGTTCGGAAGAGTTGTAGTTATAAAAATAGAACTCTTTGTATATATTTATATACAAAGATCTATATTTTTATAACCGCGACTGTTTCGAATTGTCCACGTTTTTTGGACAGCTCGTGGATGTGTAGCTGTGTTTGTTTTCCATGTTCTACTCCTATCCGAGACAGATTTCGGTGGCGCCTCTCTGTTGTTCTCCGAGTACACATTCTCTCGACCCCCGTGGTCGAGACGTGTATTAGGAGAACAGCGGGGAGGTGCTGCCGAAATTTGTCTCGGATAGGAGTAGACATGGAAACCAAACACAAGCTACACATCCACGGGTGGGATTAGGACCTATCTTTACCTAGTAGGCATGTAGGATTGCATTCAAAGCGTAAAACTTGCAGTATGTTGTAGATAATTTAAACAAACTTGTTAAATTTTAAACACATGTTAATATGTCTGAGCATTCATCAGCGTGGAAATGGAGGAACGCGAGTGGATGTACAGTGGCCGACCGAGTGTGAAGGATATGACAATGGATTGGGTTACAAAGACCAACCAGTTCTTGGATTTTGCATTTGCTAGAGTTGACGATTCGTCTGATGTATGGTGCCCCTGTAGTCGTTGTCGTAACATGACAGAGAAACCGAGGATAGTCATTTCTGATCACCTTGGGAAGTACGGGTTTATGCCAAACTATTACCGTTGGGTGTACCATGGCGAGTCTGCCGATCCCGTACGCCGTAGAAAGAAGAAGAAGAAGGTGGCACCTAGCACTGAGGATGCATCGACCGATTTTGATACCGGTTTTGACAGGATGTTAGATGATTTCACTACTGCACATGCACCTGAAAATCCAACCGGTGAGGGAGATGCCCCCGAGTATGCGGAGGAGAGCACGAAAGAGTTCTATGACACATTGTTTGAGACACAAAAACCATTGCACGAGCATACACGAGTTTCTCAACTTGATGCCATCGGCCGGCTTATGGCGGTCAAAAGCCAGCACAATGTAAGCATAGCCGCCTTTGATGCATTTCTGACCGTTATTGCCACCCTCTTGCCGGCGGAACACCTTCTTCCAAAGAACATGTACGAGTCGAAAAAAATCCTCGGTTCCCTTAAGATGCCGTATGAAAAGATAGATTGTTGTCCGAAGAGTTGCATGTTGTTCAGGAAAGAGCATGAGAAGACAAAGTACTGTGTCAAATGCGGGGCCTCTAGGTTTCTGGAGGTGGACTCCGGTAATGGTCAGAAGACGCAGCTAACGGTCGCCAAAAAGATCCTTCGATATCTTCCATTCATACCGCGGATCCAAAGGCTTTTTATGACCGAGGAATCTGCGAAACAGATGAGATGGCCGTCAGACGGGAAGAGGTACCGTCCTCATAAGATGATACATCCGTCTGATGGTGAAGCATGGAAGGACTTCGTTGGCAAACATAAGAAGAAAGCGGGTGACCCAGGAGTGTAGCCGTTGCGTTATCAACCGATGGTTTCAACCCATATGGTATGACGTCTGCCTCATACAGTTGTTGGCCGATGTTTGTTATCCGATGAACCTCCCCCCCGGCGTGTGCATGCAACGGCAGAACATGTTCCTGTCGCTGATAATTCCAGGGCCTATCCAGGGAAGAATATGTCCGTGTTCATGGAGCCGCTGGTAGATGATCTCCTCATTGCTTGGAACACCGGGGTACGGACATACGACGCCGCAGAAAAGAAGCACTTTGATATGTATGTTTGGTACTTCACTTCCCTGCATGACCTTCCGGCTCGCGCGATATTCTGCGGCTGGTGCACTCATGGGAAGTGGCCTTGTCCGGTGTGCTACCAGGCTGTGACTTTCCTTTGGCTCAAAAAGGGTGGAAAATACTCATGCTTTGACCAACATCGTCAGTTCCTTCGTCTTGGTCACAAATACCGGCGAAATAAAAAGAAGTGGACGAAAGATGTAGCTGTCGATGCTCCACGACCAACTTTGATGACCGGTGTAGACGTGAAGGCTCAGCTAGAAAGTCTGGAGCTCAATGCCGAGGGGACTGGCTTTCTGGGATATGGAGAGTGGCACCAGTGGACTCACATCTCATGCCTGTGGAAGCTCCCTTACATGCAGGATCTTCTTCTTCCACATAACATTGATGTCATGCACACGGAAAAAATATCGCCGAGGCCCTTTGGGCAACACTTATGGATCTTGAGAAGACGAAGGATAACGTTAAGGCAAGAGTCGATCAAGAGGAGCTATGTGACAGGAAACATTTAAACATGAAGCCTCCCACCAAAACCAAAAAAACCTGGACGAAGCCACCGGCCCCTTTCTGCCTGACTAGGGCCCAAAGGAAAGAAGTTCTCCAGTGGATCTTGGACTGTCTCTTCTTCCCTGATGGGTACGCAGCTAATATAATGAGGGGAGTGAATCTTGCAGGGCTTCGGATAACAGGGCTCAAGAGTCATGACTACCACGTATGGATTGAGCGGATCATGCCTGTCATGATTCGAGGATACGTTGATGAGGAAATTTGGCTAGTGCTAGCCAAGTTGAGTTTTTTCTTTCGCCAGCTTTGTGCCAAGGAATTAGACCGAGCTGTGGTTGCTAAGTTGGAGGAACAGGTTGCCGGCTTACTGGTGGACCTAGAGGCGATCTTTCCCCCCGGCTTCTTTAATCCGATGCAACACTTGCTCTTGCATCTCGCTGAAGAGGCACGATTGGGTGGCCCTGTGCAGTACCGCTGGATGTTTTCAACCGAGAGAGAGCAGAAGAAACTTAGAGAGAAAAGCACGAACAAATGTCGCATCGAAGCATCCATATGTGAGGCAACCCTCAACGAGGAGGTGGCAAACTTTACGACAAAGTATCATGAAAGTCTTCCCACTCGTCATAATCCAGTTTCTCGGTACAATAATGACCCCAACTCCGCGGATGCACCCGAGCTTAGCATACTTGCAGGGCTTGGTGGCAGATCAAGTGGCGCGAAGCAAGAGCAAGTAGACTCACATGAACAATGGACGGCTATTCTCTCGTGTGTCCTGAAGAACACGGCGGAAGTAAAGCCCTACATTGAGTAAGTGCTCAACACCTTCTTTTCACAAGCTTTCATTCCCATAGTTTGTGTCTAACTCCGATTTTTGTCATTCCGCACCTAGGTTATTTGAGAAAGAAACCTGGAAACATCATTCCCGAGAACCTACCTACGACGAGAAGACTACTATTTTTAAGAAGGGTGGCAAAGGAGGCGGCGGTTTCATTAGTTGGTTCGCCACAAAAGTAACACTCTATCTTACATGGTTTCTAGTGAGACATATTTTACGCCGATCTTAGCTTTAAGTAACACTCCTATTGACCTTGTAGGCTTTAACCGACAAGGAAATGAGTCCCGAGTTGCGGCAACTTGCCCGCGGGTTCACCTACTCCCTCAAGACATTCACATCTTACGATGTGAATGGGTATCGCTTCCATACCCGTTCTTACGATGAGAAACGGCCGAACCGGAAGACAAATAATTTCGGGGTCTTCACGAATGCCGGTGGTGATTACTTCGGCATCGTCGAGGGAATTTATGAGCTCGATTTCCATTTCGGCAAGAAGAACCCGGTTGTATTCAAATGCCATTGGTTCGATCCAACTAGAGTGAGACGAAATCCTGAAATTGGATTGATCGAAATTGAACGAGCATCTGTCTATGGGGGAGATGATGTCTACATCATTGCACAACATGCCACCCAAGTATTCTATCTCCCCTACCCATGCAAAACTATGAAACGTCTCCAGGGGTGGGATGTGGTGATCACGGTGCCACCGCGTAATAGACCACCTCCTCCAAACGATGAAGATTACCACCAGCGCATAAACCCCATCACCTATGAGGGAGAGTTCTATCAAGAGGACGCCGATGGGCTCACCGGCCGGTTCAGCATCGACTTGCCTACAATTGACGAAATGGTAGAAGACGACGGTGATGATGGCATGGGCGCCGAGAGTGAGCAAGACGACGATCCAGCTGTTCTTAACTCTAAGGACGTGGAACTACTTGAACGTCTCCACATACCCGATGTTGAGGAGCCGAGCGGTCCACCATCGAACTACATGGAAGAGTGGTGGTACACCCGTGATAGCGACGACGATGATGATCCCGGTCCAAGTTATGATCCCAAGGATGTAGACAATGGGTTCTGAACCATTTGTGTTCCAACTATGTAACCGTCAATGTATAATTAGCATTTAGTTTTCACTATTTGTGTGTCACTTCGAAACTTATAGCTTGTAATATTTTTCTATTCCGAACTTCTTATTGCTATTACATTACTTGCGCTTAAAATCCTGACGTTTGTCATGGTTCTTAGAGTCTCCAAGCACTTACGATTTTGTGCTCAAAATCTCCTCCCATATGAGCTGGAAGAATCTGATCTTGCTCACATCCATGTGCTCCCAGTAGTAGTGCTCTTGCCACTCCCTACGCTGTTATTTTGGTCACCAAAATATCGGTGCAGGGAGTGGCAAGAGCACTACTTCTGGGAGCACATGGCCGTGAACAAGATCAGGTTCTTCAAGCTCATGGGAGGAGATTTTCAGCAGAAAATCGTGCACATGAAAAATGTCAGGATTTATTTTTCTATTCCGAACTTCTTATTGCTATTACATTACTTGCGCTTAAAATCCTGACGTTTGTCATGGTTCTTAGAGTCTCCAAGCACTTACGATTTTGTGCTCAAAATCTCCTCCCATATGAGCTGGAAGAATCTGATCTTGCTCACATCCATGTGCTCCCAGTAGTAGTGCTCTTGCCACTCCCTACGCTGTTATTTTGGTCACCAAAATATCGGTGCAGGGAGTGGCAAAAGCACTACTTCTGGGAGCACATGGCCGTGAACAAGATCAGGTTCTTCAAGCTCATGGGAGGAGATTTTCAGCAGAAAATCGTGCACATGACAAATGTCAGGATTTATTTTTCTATTCCGAACTTCTTATTGCTATTACATTACTTGCGCTTAAAATCCTGACGTTTGTCATGGTTCTTAGAGTCTCCAAGCACTTACGATTTTGTGCTCAAAATCTCCTCCCATATGAGCTGGAAGAATCTGATCTTGCTCACATCCATGTGCTCCCAGTAGTAGTGCTCTTGCCACTCCCTACGCTGTTATTTTGGTCACCAAAATATCGGTGCAGGGAGTGGCAAGAGCACTACTTCTGGGAGCACATGGCCGTGAACAAGATCAGGTTCTTCAAGCTCATGGGAGGAGATTTTCAGCAGAAAATCGTGCACATGACAAATGTCAGGATTTAAGTACAGAAAAGGTGAAATTGTGACACTTTACTATTTTAATTGCGCTTTAATTTATTTTTGCATGTACATAATATGCTTTGTATGAATTACTCTTTGTTTATTTAACTTTTTAACATTTGTTATCACCTGTACTAATCGGGTTCCCTCTTGTGTCATAACAGGTGAAACATGGCAGGTTCCAAGGCCCCCAAGGGGGTGAAGCGCACCGCCAAGAAGGCCCATGTGACGGGCTTGTACGCCAGATCTGAGGATGGCGCGCGCAAACTGATAGGGCGACGACGGGTTGCGGGCACGGAGGAGACCTCTAGCTCACGGAGAGCCCCGGCCCGTCGCCCAGGGGGGCGTGGTTCGCACCGGGCTGCTCGCTCACAGAGCCCCTTGCCCTCGGTTACTTCTTCTGACTCGGAGGAGGAGCAGGAGGATGAGGAGCAGCAGGAGGAGGAGGAGCACGAGCAGGACGGATAAGACGCCGAGGACGGGTCTGACCGGGACGAGGAGGAGGAGCAGCAGCCCTCGGACCCGGAGTCCGAGGAGGACGAGGACTTGTTCGCACACCCGCTCCCCCAGCTAGGGAAAGTGTGGCCCGCGGACAAGAAACCTTTTCTGCGCGGGCCCACGCGGCTACCTGAGCCGCCATACCCCCACCGGCACCACTTGGTCAGACCGGACGGCGACACGTAAGTGATTGTTAATCATCGTTGCTACATTTTTGCTATATTAATTTTTCATCAAAACATAACTAACTAGCTTGTTTTTCTTTTGTGCACGTGCAGGTCCTTGGCGTATGTGGGGCCCAGGCCACCACGGCCCATGAGCGGCATCCTTGGGCTTCTTTGCAAGAAGCATTTCCCAGGCTTGGTCACCCTGGATGGCAAGGAGGAGCCAGCTGCTTCCTGGAAGCACTACGAGCAGGTGCCCGATGTGGCGGACAAGTGGGGCCGGGTGTACGACCACTTAGGCACCCGGGTGATTACAGATTTCTGGGTTAGTATATTTTCCAATGCTAAATGGTTTTAGGGCAATATCTTTCGTGAAATATATATATATCGTGCTAATGTATTCAATTTCTGCAATGGTTGTAGGACTACTTCACCTGCGTCGAGGGGGAAGAGGGTAGGGCCACGGCTGTGCTGATCAAGATGGCCAAGAAGCTTATCCGTGACATGCACTACGAGGCGCGTGTGCTGTGCGTGGTTAAGTTCTACGCCAAATACTTGAACACCACGTTGTCCAAGAAGGACGCCCGACAGATTCACATGTCGGAGGTCCAATACTTGAAGGTAAGGACATAGTCTTTTAAAGTTATTCGTATATGGCCGCCGGGTGGTCTCACGTGGCTCTAATTTTTTCAAACAGGTGGTGCCTCAGTGGCTGGCCAACAAGCTGCCTTGCTATAAGGTGATGGTCGCGAAGTGGGTGAGCGACGGGTACAAGGCGGAACACGCCGCGTGCTGGGCCCGACGTCTTCTGCTAGGCGAGGGACACCGTCAGGGCGGCCTCACCCTCACCGGCATCGTCCAGAGAGAGGTAAATAACCGTTTCAATGCAATGTTCTTTGTAACTTTATAGGTTTTTGCTAATATAATTCTGCTTTCAATTGTAGGCCGAGAAGGGCAATGAGATCACTCGCATGCAGGCCTTCCGTAGGACCCGGACCCCCAAGGTGCTGAAACCTGATGTACCGGCTGATCAGCAGTGGATCAACTCGCAAACCGGCAAGAAGTGGGACAAGTACGTCGAGAAGATGAAGGAGAAGCACGGCCCTGACTGTGACCCTTCACGGCCCCCTATGATCCACAGGTTGCTATGGTTGCGGGAGAGGGTCGAAGGAACGGCAGATTTGCCTTCGCCAATGGCGCCTTCGATACCACAGGTACACCCACACTCTCCCAGATCCGTGCGAGGTCGGTCAGCTCATCGCCCTCTATCGAGCGCCGCCCACGGCCAGGACTAGATGCCATCGCCGCTATGCAGGTACAATCATTCTTCAGCACCCGTATATCTTGTTTCCGTTGCGCAATTGTTGACATTAAACATCCCGTAGGATGAAGTTGATGAAAACAAGCGGATCGCGATGGAGTCCCAAGAGAAGGTCCAAAGAATGGAGGCGCAGATGAGTAGCCAGCATGCATGGATGCAGGCAATGATGCAGGTATTATTTTCACCCCTTTTAGTTCCATTCATCATTATATGCGTGTAAACTTACCGGTCTATCTCTTTTCATCTTTGCAGATGGTCAGCGCTCTTCCACGGGATCCATCAGCTCCCCCTCTGCCTCCTCTACCGCCGTTTAACCTGAACTTGGTAAGTTGGCTTGCAGCTTGTTAGCTGATTCATTTTTCCAGCTTAGTCGACTAATATGGATCTTTATAGGGAAATGCTTCATCATCGGGAACCCAGAACGACATGGAGCAGGACGGATCTCGAGCTGACGGTGACGAGTCAGCTCCATAGTTTACTTAGGATTCCGTCGTTGTTGTGGGAAAACATGACTTTTGAACTACTTATATGATGATTCCGTCGTTGTTGTGGCAAAACATGCCGTAGGATGATGTTTAACTATTTGTGACATGTATTATATGTTTGTGGAGTTATTTCGTGCATTTGTAGTTCTTTGGTGCAAATATAATGTGTGTTTGTTGCTATTTGATGCAAATATGTGTGTTTTGAGTGTTCTGTACTGAAACAAATCAAATATATATCAATTGTCATTTAATTGCAGAAAACAGAGCAAATGCAAGCAGTACAGTGCAAATAAGCAATGGCTTTGCCGAGTGTTGCACTCGGCAAAGACCCAAATGGTCACTATGCCGAGTGTTACACTCGGCAAAGAGGTTGCCCAGGCGACCAAATGGCACCTGGGAGCAAGGCTTTGCCGAGTGACCACAAAAACACTCGGCAAAGCCTGCTCCCAGGTGCCATTTGGGCGCTTGGGCAACCTCTTTGCCGAGTGCGACACTCGGAAAAACCTGGCTCGGCGTACAAGGGATGGGCCTATGCCGAGTGCCGCGGCACTCGGCATAGACCCCACTCAGTGGCGTGAGGAGGCTCGGCGAACGGACACTCGACAAATAAACACACTCGGCGTATAGTTTCTGGACTTTGCCGGGTGTCCCCGACACTCGGCGTACGGGCCACTCGGCTGAGGTCGACGTGCTCGGCGAAGCGACACTCGGCAAAGAGGTCACTCGGCGAACAGGGCCTGCCTCTTTGCCGAGTGCCGCGAGACTCGGCGTACAGGACACGTGGCGCCACCATGGACGGCTTGTGTCAGGAGCATTGCCGAGTGTTGCACTCGGCAAAGGGTGACACGTGGCGCTACCATGGACGCCTTGTGTCAGGAGCATTGCCGAGTGTTGCACTCGGCAAAGGGTGACACGTGGCGCTACCATGGACGCCTGGTCCCAGGATATTTTTGCCGAGTGTTACACTCGGCAAAGCGTCGAGCACCGTTCCGTTATGGGACTAAGGAACGGAACCAGTTCCAGGATACTTTGCCGAGTGTAACCCAAAAATACTCGGCAAAGAGGTTGCCGAGCGGCCCGCGCTTTGACACTCGGCAAACATTCGGTTGCCGAGATGAACGACGCCGAGTCCTCTGTGCCGAGTGTGGCACTCGGCAAAGAGTATGCCGAGTATTTTTGGGCCTTCGCCGAGTATTTATGATACACGGCGAACTGCCAGATTCTAGTAGTATGATCTAACCTAGGCGGAAACGATGCCCTCCGTTGGAAGGCTCAGTTGCATGTTATAGAGCGTAGGAACAGCCCCTACGGTGGCGTATACAGAAGGGTCGTATTCGCCTTTGAGTACTACTCCATAGGCTCGTACGTGACATGGATAAAACCGAATACAACATGTTTAACACCTTCCCTTAATCTATCCTTGGGAAAGGTTTAGATTACGTCTAAACTCATGAAGATTCTTGATGGGATCTGTCTTTGTGCAGCCATCTGCCACTTGATCCTTGTTTGATATAAACTTGATGTCCAAACACCTATTAGCAACTTGTTCTCTCACAAAGTGATAATCAATTTCAATATGTTTTGTACGTGTATGAAAAAACGGATTTGCAGACAAGTAAGTTGCTCCTAGATTATCACACCATAAGACGGGTTTGTCCTTTAGCTTTATACCAAGTTCTCCAAGAAGTGCCTCAACCATATCGACTGTGCTGTTGCATTTGCCAGAGCTTTGTATTCAGGCTCTGTACTGGACCGTGACACTGTAGCCTATTTTCTAGCACTCCAAAACACCAGATTAGGACCAATAAATATAGCAAAACCCTTCCGTAGACCTCCTATCATCAAGGCAACCTGCCCACACAGCATCTAAATATGCACTAAGAAGGTTAGAAGGTGACTGTTGAAAAGTGAGACCAACACTCAAAGTATCATTAACATATCTTAGTATTCTCTTGACAGTTGTCCAATGGGTTGTTGTTGGAGCATGTAAATACTGAGATACCTTATTAACTGAGTATGCTAGATCAGGCCGAGTGACAGTCAAGTATTGGAGAGCTCCAACAACACTTCTATATTGAGTACTATCATCTGATTCAAGTGGTGTACCTTCTACAAGTAGAGATAGTGGCTCTGTAGAGGACAATGGTGTGGGAGCTTACACTTTATTATTCCAATATTTCTGAGTATATCAGTAGCATATTTTTTCTTGTGTCAAGATCAGGCTATCATGTGTTTTCTTTGCCTCAATGTCAAGAAAGAAATGCAAGTCACCAAGATCTTTCATGGGAATGTTTTCATTTAAATCTCGAAGCAAGGCAGAAATAGCATTCTCTGATGAGCTTGTCACTATGATGTCATCCCCATAAATCAAGACAAATATAGTGATACCTGACTGTATGTAGAGAAATAATAATGTGTCGGCCTTTGATGCAACAAAACCAAGATCATAGAGTTTAGAACTGAGACGAGAATACCAGACTCAAGGTGCTTGTTTCAAACCATAGAGAGTTTTATCCAGCTTGCATATGGATGAGGGGCATTGGAATTCTCAAAACTAGGAGGCTGTCTCATATAGACTTCCTCTTCCAGAAAACCGTGGAGAAACGTGTTCTTGACATCTAGCTGCCGCGGACTCCAACCTCGAGAGACTGAAATAGCTAAGACAATTCTGATAGTAGCTGCCTTAACCACTGGACTGAATGTATCCTCATAATCAATACCGTACCTATGTTTAAAACCTTTTGCAACTAAACGAGCTTTATACCTAACAATACTCCTATCAGCTCTCTTCTTGATTCTGTACACCCACTTACAATCAATAATATTTTTTCTTGGACTTGAGGGAACAAGGTGCCAAGTTTTGTTTTTGATCAATGCATCATACTCCTCCTCCATAGCTTGGTGCCAACTTGTGTCATCAAGGGCCTTAGCAAGGGAACGTGGTTCACCTAAAGAAGCAGCAAACATAACATAATCGGAGTAGTTTTTCGGTTTTTGTATACCTCGTTGAAGACATGTAACAGCACGTGAGGGTGCATCAGGTGCAGCAGGCTGTGCCACAGCTAGAGCATGCACATAAGATCCTCCAGCCTGGCGTGCATGGGGATCAGAAGGATTTGGCGCCAACGGATTTCCGTGTGCGCCTGCACCCCCTGGCATATCTGCATGCGTGATGTCGGGCGGAGGAGATCGCATCCGCACGGTGGGCAACGCGTGGCGACGCTCGGCTAGCGGGGACCGCGTCCACGTGCTCGTCCGCAGAGGAGATGACATGTGGCGACGCCCAGGTGGAGGAGACCGGGACCGTGCCCGGTCGGACATGGGAGTGCAGGGCAGGGACCGTTGTTGATCGCCCTGTCGATCTGACGCAGAATCCCACTCAGGATTGTCATGGACAGGGGAGTCAGGGGGCATATCAGCCTCGGGATCAGCGCGATCTGCATGCGAGTATGTGCTCATGTCTTCTTCTTCTGAGTCTCGTTCTTCATGGTTTTCACTTGTTTCTTCACCATTTTGGCTCAGATTTTCTGTGAAATATGTATTTCGTACAAGGTGGGATATGCAATGTTGTGTTCTGCAGTTGGCTGTTCATGATGAGTAACAATAGGCACACTAGGTAAAGACATATAGTCATCAATATGTGCAACCCCATGATTTGAATGTGCTGGTAAAAGAATAATGTCTTCCTTGAGACGTCTACCGGCATTGGGACACACTTCAGCAAAAGGGAGGCCATTTTCATCAAACACTACATCCCTAGAAGGAGAATTTTCTTTTGTTGTGTGGACGTAAATTAGGCTAGCAAGCACAACCAAAGACACGAAGGGAGTCATAGTTTAGTTTGTATATAAGAGGCGCTCAACTAGAGTGTCATGGTTTATCACTTTGCTAGGTAGATTATTTATGAGAAATGTGGCTGTAAGAAAGGCTTCATCCCAAAATTTTCATGAGATGGAGTCATTTGCAAGGAGAGCTAGACCAACTTCTACTACATGGTTGTGTTTGCGTTCAGCGAAACCATTTTGTTGATGAGCATCTGGACATGAAACATGATGTGTAATGCCAACTTGTTGTAAGAAACTATGGAGTTTTTCATATTCACCACCCCAATCAGTTTGCATTGTCAAGATTTTTCTTTTAAATTTGCGTTCAACTAGTCCTTCGAAGTTTAGGAAAACTTGATAAACACCAGATCTCTTCTTAAAGTAAGTAAATCGAAGTAAACTTACTAAAATCATCGATAAAGCTTATGAATGTTTGCTAACAGAAAGAGGTGCTAGTCCCCATACATCTCAAAACACTTGTTCCAATGGAACAGTGAAAACACTAGTGGAAACAGGGTATGGTAACTGGTGGCTCTTAGCTAATTGACATGAATAACAAATATGGGGAGTAGTCTCATGCAAATGAGAAATATTATTTTCCTAAAGATTTGTTGAACCACAAATGAAGAAGGATGTCCTAGACGGCGATGCCACATGGAAGATGTTGGCTTTATTGTGAGAAAGGCTTGCTTGGATGACCCGGTAGACATAGGCACTAGTGGGTAGAGACCACCATGACACGGACCCTTAAACATAGTTTTCCTTGTTGCCCGATCCTTAATAAAAAAGAAACGAGGATGGAATTCAATAAAGACATCATTATCACGTATAAGCTTATGAACAAATAGAAGATTCATGTAAGCACTAGGAACATGTACGATATTATTAAGATGCAAGGAATCATGTGGGGGTGCACAAAATTGATTGACCATAATAACTTATGTGCATACCATTACCATCAGCTGTGCGGATGCGATCACAACCTTGATATTTGTCGTTCATGGTGAGCTTGTTCGATTCCCCCGTGACATGGCTGGTGGCGCCGATGTCGACATACCAGTTGGTATCAATACCATAGGAGGCAATGTGGGTTGCCTTGTTGTCTCGATCATTGTGGCGGTCATCGTCATCATTGAACCCATCGTTCTTGTAACTCCACCAGCAATCGATAGTGGGACGCCCGTGGATCTTGTAGATCTGACACATGACATCGACATAGGAAGTGGGGGCGTGGCCACGGCGACGACGGTCACCACGGCACCCACGGCCATCTTCGTGTCGGCGACCTTGCTGTCCACCATCATGGCGATCAGGTTCATCACGGCGCTGCTGCACTTGTCCTTGATTTCCTCCATCACGGCGTTGTCCCTGGTTCTGTCCGTGCTCGTCGCAACGCTTGTTGTCGTAGCGGTCACCGCGGTCACCACGAGCACCGTAGCTGTGTCTGCATGCACCATAGCCATCATCGCGGCCTGCAGAACGCCCACGAGTAGCGAGGTTGGCGGAGGAGGGGAACGCGTCGGCCACGTTCTATCCAGTCTCAAGGAGCATGCGCTAGCGCATGTCGAAGGCGGAGACTTGGCCGAACAGATCGGCGAGGGACGTACGAACTGCATTGGCCGTAGCCACAATGGAGTCATAGGACCCATCGAGGCCATTGAGGATGTACCCGACGAGCTCATCTTCATCAATAGGTTTTTCCAGTGGAGGCGAGCTCGGAGGCAAACTCCTTCATCTTGGTGAAGTAATGCGCGACTGTCAGATCATTTTTTGTTCATGCCATTGAGGGCGGATCGGAGATGCTGCACCCTCGACCGAGACTACGAGGAGAACATACAAGTGATCATGGCCCAAACTGCAACGGTGGTGGTGAGACCAAGGACATGGGAGAGCACATCCGGCAACATCGAATTTAGAAGATATCGCATCACCTGCTGGTCTCGTGCAAGCCAATCTAGGCAGAGAGGGTTGTCAACGAGTGTCTTCTTCTTCTCAGTATCCTCAACCTCCGTTTTTTAGCCGAGGCTCTGTCCGTGCCATCGAGGAGGCCGGTGACGTGCGCACCTTGTAGGGATGGAAACACGAGCGCCTGCCAGATCAAGAAGTTCTCGCGGGTCAAGTGTTGTGAGGGGGAGCTCCGAGAGCCACAGCTAGGGCCCCAGTCGTGGAGGACTAGAGGACGCCATGGGGCAGCTGGAGGATATCGCCGGCGGAGGGAGATTGGTTTTCTGGTTGTTTTGTGGATCGTTGCAGCCGTTAGGTCGTGGAAGAGCGAGGCTCTGATACCATATGATCTAACCTAGGCGGACACGATGCCCTTCGTTGGGAGGCTCGGTTGCATGTTATAGAGCATACGAACAGCCCCTACGGTGGCGTATACCGGGGGCGTATTCGCCTTGGAGTACTGCTCCATAGGCTCGTACGTGACAGGGATTAAACCGAAGACAACATGCTTAACAGCAAGAACAACCAGCTGGCGAGTATCAACGCTTGTCCTTGGTGACTTCTTACTACGCGCCAGGACAAGAAGAAATCGAATTGCAAATCAAGGACACGGTTTGGAAGAAACCAAAATCCCATTAAAAGAACCAAATGTGTGATGCATACCCGGACAAGAAAAAGACACGATTTGGAGGAAGCAACATAAACAATGGTCAGCTATGTTCTTTTTTGTTGCGGATTCGGAATTAGTAGACCGAGACTTGTGATGATTAATTCGGGTATTGATCATCTATGCTCATTTTGGGTTAGTTCTTGCCATCACGGGTGTGAGTGGTGCTGAAATATTTTGGCCCAACACTAGTAAGCCCAATAGAAAATACTGAAATCTCAAAATGGCCCATGTATACAAGCAAGTGGTGGGAGGGGGAAGTTTAGTCTCACATTGGAAGTTGGAGGAGTTGCACACCACCTTATAAGGTGGAGTGTTGTAGTGATTGTATGTGAGTGATAAGAAGAGAGTCTCTCGCGCACTCCTCCTCCTCCTCCTCCGTCGCTCGCTCGTCTCGACTCGACACGTCGCGATCGCGTTTCATGAATCGAGCCGAGACAACATTTATCTTTATTTAGCTGTTTGCCACACCTCATTCCTTGCGCCGCCACCGTAGGCTACCCCATCCCGAGTGCCGGCGTCCACCGGAGAAACCGGTCGCCTTTGTGATCATGTACGGGAGAGGGCGAATTATGTTTTTGGGAAGAGCTTCGCATGACTGCTCGCTGCTTCCTCGACGGCTCGTCTGCCTAGCAAGTCAATGAGACCGGATAGATTCAATGGTACCACCTTTAAGAGATGCTAACTGAGATGCCAACTGTGGCTCCAGTCTATGAAATGTGGGACATGATTATGAATGGCCTTCCTGAAGGAGCTACTAACGATGTTCAGAATAAGTTAAATGAAGCCAACAATAATTTCAGAGGTTGTGTTCTGAGTGTCCTGGAGGGACGTCTGTGCGATCTGTATATGCACATCGAAGACGCTAAGGAGCTCTGGTATGTACTGAATAATAAATTCGGTGCGTCCGATGCAGGCAGTGAGCTGTATATCATGGAGAGCTTTAACGATTACAAGATGGTGAATAACCGTTCTGTAGTCGAACAGACTCATGAGATATAGTGCATTGCGAAAGAGCTTAATCTGCTCAATTGTGTTATTCCTGATAAATTTGTGGCTGGATACATTATTGCAAAACTGCCTTCTTCATGGAGGAGTTTCACCACATCTCTCAAACATAAGAGATAGGAGATATTAGTTGAAAATCTGATAGCGTCTCTTGATGTTAAGGAGAAACCTCGGGAAAAGAACACAACTGAGGGAGGTGGTGATTTGCAGTCTAGCGCCAATATGGTGCCGAAAAATCATCAGGTCAAGAACAACAGCAAGAACAAAGGGAATCATAAGCCCCAGTTCAATGGTCCTGTCAATACTACTTCCTTTAAGAATAATAAGAAGAAGATTGTGCTGAACAAAGCTGGGCTCGAGTGCTATACATGTGGAGCGCTCGGCCACTTTTCTGTTGACTGCCGACCGTGCAGACAAGAAAGAAAAGAAAGGCTTCAAGAATGTCAATGTTGTGACCGCTAGCAACACTGATCGGTACGGTAATTTTCCAATGGTACTTTAAGTTTTTCGGTCTCCGTGTTGGTTGATTGATATGGGTGCTAATGTTCATGTGTGTGCTGAAATCTCTATGTTCTCTTCTTATCAGCTCGCTCGGGATTCCTCCGTCCTAATGGGGAATGGGTCGCATGCTACTGTACGTGGTGTTCGCACGGTAGATCTGAAATTTACTTAGGGAAAGATCGTGCAGCTGAGGAACGTGCAGCATGTCCCTACTATGAACAAGAATCTTGTTAGCGGTTCCCTTCTATGCAGATATGGGTTTAAAGTAGTATTTGAGTCCAATAAAGTAGTAATATCGAGATTTGGACAATTTATTGGTAAAGGCTATGAGTGCGGAGGCTTATTCTGCTTTTCGCTTTCCGCTTTTCGGATCTGTGATAAAAGGTGTACTCCGTTGTTTCTTTAGGATATCCTATGAAGACACATTTTCCGCTTTGGGTTCGAGTTTATCAGGTTGAAGCTTCTTCACACAAACATCGCATCCCGAACTTTTAGAAATGACAGCTTAGGTTTGTTTCCAAACCATAATTCATACGGTGCCGTTTCAACGGATTTAGATGGTGCCCGATTTAAAGTGAATGCAACGGTCTCTAGTGCATAACCCCAAAACGATAGTGGCAAATCTATTAGAGACATCATAGATCGAACCATATCCAATAAAGTATGATTACGACGTTTGGAAACACCATTACGCTGTGGTGTTCCGGCAGGTGTGAGTTGTGAAACTATTCCACATTTTTTTCATATGCATGACAAACTCGAAACTTAGATATTCACCTCCATGATCAGATCGTAGAAATTTAATCTTTCTGTTACGATGATTTTCAACTTCACACTGAAATTCTTTGAAATTTTCAAATGTCTCAGATTTGTGTTTCATTAAGTAAATATATCTATATCTACTCAAATTATCTATGAAAGTGACGAAATAACGATATCCACCGCGCGCCGATACACTTATTGGTCCACATACATCAGTATGTATGATTTCCAGTAAGTCTTCCATAGTTTCAGAAAACGGGGTTCTAGTCATCTTGCCCATAAGGCATGGCTCGCATGTTTCAAATGATTCATTATCAAGTGATTCTAAAAGTCCATCAGAATGGAGCTTCTTCATGCGTTTAACACCAATATGACCTAAGCGGCAATGCCACATGTAAGTAGCAATATCATCATTCAACTTAATTCTTTTGCCTTTCACATTATGAATATGTGTATCAATACTATCAATATTCAAAATAAATAAACCATTCTTCTTAGGTGCATGACCATAGAAGATATTATTCATATAAATCAAACAATCATTGTTCTCAGACTTAAAGGAATAACCACTCTGCATTAAGCACGGTCCAGAAATGATATTCATGCTCAATGCAGGCACCAAATAACAATTATTCAGGTTTATAACTAATCCAGGTGGTAAACGAAGAGGTAGCGTCCCGACGGTGATCACATCAACTCTTGACCCATTGCCGACGCGCATCGTCACCTCATCCCTTGCTAGTGGTCCCTTATTCTGCAGCTCATGTTTCGAGTTACATATGTGAGCAACCGAACCAGTATCAAATACCCAGACGCTACTGCGAGTACTAGTAAGGTACACATCAATAACAAGTACTCCCTCCGTATCACAATATAGGATGTTTTAGCATTTTCTAGACAAAACGTATCTAGACATGTTTTAGCATATAGATTCATATGCATCTTGCACTAAAACATGTCTAGATTCGTTTTGTCTAGAAAATGCTAAAACATCTTACATTTAGATACGGAGGGAGTATATAATATAGACCTTTGTTCACTTTGCCGGCCTTCCTATCTGCCAGATATTTGGGGCAATTGCTCTTCCAGTGGCCAGTGCCCTTGCAATAAAAGCACTTAGGCTTAGGGCCATACTTGGTTTTCTTCTCAGGTGCAGCAACAGACTTGCTACCCTTCTTGAATTTTACCCTTGGCTTGCCTTTCGTTCCTTTCTTGAAAATAGTGGTCTTATTGATCATCAACACTTGATGTTCTTTCTTGATCTCCACTTAAGTAGTTTTAAGCATCGAGAGAAGCTCAGGGAGACTTCTCCATGCCGTACATATTATAGTTCATCACGAAGTTCTTGTAACTAGGTGGCAGAGATTGGAGAACACGATGTATCTCTAGATCAATGGGAATCGTTATAACCAAGGATATGAGCTTATCAGCGTACGCAGACATCTTGAGTACGTGCTCACTAACGGAGTTGTTCTCTTCCATCATGCAGCTAAAGAACTTTTCTGAAGCGTCCTAACTCTCAACTGCGGCATGGGTATCGAAAATCATTCTCAATTCTCCCATTGTAGCATAAGCAGTGCTGTTCTCGAAATGTTTTCGCAGCTCTAGCTCTAATCCATAAAGGATGCCAAAGTGAACTATATTATGGTCTTATTATTGAGTCAGATAAAGATATTTATCTTCATTAGAAGCATCATCAGCGGGCTGGTCACCTAGCGGTGCATCAAGCACATAAAGCTTCTTGCAAACGGTCAGGAGAATCCTCAGGTTAAGTGCCCAGTTGGAAAGGTTGCTTCCATTGTTCGCTAGTTTTTATCTCTCCATGAACATATTGAAATTGAAGGTAGGTGGTGCCATGATCTACAACATATTTGCAAAGACTATTTAGACTAAGTTTATGATAAATTAAGTTCAAGTTAATTCTAATATTATTCCATGAACTTCCACTCACAAACAACATCCCTCTTAGTCGTCTTTAGTGATTACACAAACCAAATTCACTACACCGAAACCAATCATCACGTGAGATCGTGTAGTTGCAAAGGCGAACATCAACATGTTCATCATATCATCCCTATGACTCATGCTTTACCTTTCGGTTACGTGTTCCGGGGCCATGTCTGTACATGCTAGACTCGCCAAGTAGAACCGTAGTATTGCGTGTGTTTCAAGGCCGTGTTTGTACATGCTAGGCTTGAAAAGACCCGTTGTATACGAACGTTGAGTCTATCACACCCGATCATCACGTGGTGTCTCGAAACGACGAACTTTCTTAACGGTGCATACTTAAGAAAGAACACATTATAATATTGATATTAAGTGAGAGGGATCATCTTATAATACTACCGTCACGATCTAAGAAAAATTAGATGCATAAAAGGATTAACATCACATGCATGGATAATGTGATATGATATGGTACTTCTTGCACTTGATCTCCATCTTGTGCATCATGGTATGACCTCCATCATTCCACCGGCGTGGCACCAAGGTCCGTGGCACCTCCATCTTGATTGTCCATCAAAATTATAGCATATCACATGGATATGATATACAACACGCAGGCCATAAATAATAAGACAACCATATGGCTCCTGCCGGTATGTCAATAATTTACAAAAGATATCATCTCATACATAAAATTTGTAACTTTGATCATATCACATCACATGCCATGCAAAAACAAGTTAGACGCCTCTAATTTATTTTTGCATATTTTACGTGGCTTGGGCTTATGAGGATAGAACCGTTCATACCTACGTACAAGAGCCACAACATTGATAAAACATATTCTTATCAACCATTCGTAGATTAGATCTTAACTATATTAGGAGAAACGGACACCCCCTCAACCACAAGTGAGACAGGTCTCGCGTACAAAGTACATGTAAAGTTTGTCTAGGGCAGCTTCATCCTACTATGCCACTAAGATCATAAAATACTTAAGGAGGCAAAAACATGATCATCAACGCCCACATACACCTACTTGTTCTACCCGCACAAAACATCTACGCATAGATCCGGGTCTGATACCATTGAAGGGTACGTTGCATAGAAAACAAAAAAATTCCTACACGATAGATACCCAAAGGGACGAGATCTAATCAAGGAAATGAAGTGCAATGGGAAGAAAGAGAGTCTTGAGAAAACATACCTCGAAGACTCTAAGCGTTACGAGATCAAATCTCGTTGTTGGCGTAGTCGTACTCACACCGATCCCGAGAGCGAGAAGATGTGCACCGCAATCCGGCGGTGCCTCCGTGATCGCTCACACGTTTAGCTCGATGAAGACCTCCGTTCCCTTGATCCAGCGGGTAGCAAAAGTAGAGGATCCCCCGGAACTCTAGCATCACGACGGCGTGGTGGTGGTGAAGAATCCCACGGTCAGGGCTTCACCAAGCTGGAGACCATGAAATGGAGCATCGAGTGGAGAGGAAGGGAGGTGGGCAAGTGTGTGGAGGAGGGAGAGCTCTCACCCTCCTTTTATAGGGGAGAGGGGAGGCAGCCAAACGGGGTGCGTCCAGCCCATGGTGGTCACCTCTTCATGTGAGTGGAAGCTCCACTCACACCCACTCATGCTCCCATAATTTCCCACTTGGAAAATTCAAAGGTTTTTTTCTTTATTTCAGCATTTGTTAATTCTATTAACGAACATTTGTATATAGCACCTCCAATCATTTTTTAATTCCATTAACAACCATTCGACAAAAAAACCTTTGAACTATTTCAATTGTCCCCGAAACAATTTCGGTGTTGTCCAAAACATTCTTCGATATTTCGTATCCTCTCAAATGCTTCGTCGAACCTTAAATGTGTCACCCTAATGTTCGTGAATAACATAGACATGATCGAGACACCTCTTCGAGCAATAATCAACAGCGGGATCTAGAGATCCGTGATGACTCCTATATATTCAACGATGACTCTCGTGATCATGTGAACCATCAACGTCGTAACTATTCCCTTTGTCTCGCGATATTTTACTTGTCCGAGATCCGATCATTGGTATCAACCATACATAGTTCGATATCGTTACCGACAAGTACTCTTTTACTCGTTCCGTGATATGACATCGTTGTGACCTAGTCACGTGCTTGCAAGCGGTGCCGATGCGATATCACCGAGAGGGCCCAGAGTATATCTCTCCGTCATTTGGATGGACAAATCCCACTCTTGATCCATGAGCCTCAACTAACACTTTCCGAATACCCAACGACACCTTTATAGTCACCCTGTTATGGCGTGACGTTTGATGACATCAAAGTACCCTTCCAGTATTAGTGATTGACATGATCTCATGGTCTAAGGAATGAGGTTACTTCGTATGTAAGACATAACAACATAAACTAAATGACTTGATCGTATTGTTATGCTTAGTTTGGTTTATGTTCATCACATCATTCTCCTAATGACATGACCTCGTTATTAACAACATCCAATGTTCATGATCAGAAAACCTTGATCATCGGTTAATCAACGAGCTAGTTAAAAGAGAGGCTTTACTAGGAACATTAGTTTGTTTATTAATGAGACATGTATCAACGTTTCCGGTTAATACAATTCTAGCATGAGAAATAAACATCTATCATAAACTAGGAATAACATAATAAACACTTTATTATTGCCTCTCGGGCATATTCCCTTCAGTCTCCCACTTGCACTAGGGGCAATAATCTATATTACATAGTGATGAATCTAACACCCATGGAGTTCTGGTGTTTATCATGTTTTGCCTTTGGGAGATGTTTAGTCAACGGATCTGCCACATTCCGATCCGTATGTACTTTGCAAATCTTCACATCCCCATCTGCGACATGTTTACGGATGGAGTGAAAGCGGCGCTTTATATGCTTGGAATTCTTGTGAGACCTTGGTTCCTTAGCATTGGCTATGGCACCATTGTTGTCACAATAGATAACCATTGGATCCAATGCACTCGGAACCACACCTAGTTCGGATATGAACTCCTTCATCCAAACTGCTTCCTATGTTGCGTCCGAGGCAGCAAGATATTCCGATTCTGTTGATGATCCCGCTACCACGGATTGCTTGGAACTCCTCCAGCTTACTGCTCCTCCATTCAGAAAAAATACGTACCCGGATTGTGACTTAAGTTATCCGGATCAGTGTCGAAGCTAGCATCGACGTAACATGTTGCGACGAGCTCTTCTTCACCGTCATATACGAGAAACATATCCTTAGTTCTTCTCAAGTACTTAAAGATATTCTTTACCGCCGTCCAGTGTTCCAAACCTGGATCAGACTCGTACTTGCTAGTCAAACTAATAGCATGTGCCACATCCGGTCTTGTACATAGCATAGCATACATGATAGAACCTATGGCTGAAGCATAGGGAATCTTATTCATTCTTTCTATATATTCTGCTGTAGCCGGACATCGAGTCTTACTCAACGTCTTTCCTTGCAACACTGGTAAGAACCCCTTCTTACTTTCTTCCATTCCAAACTTCTTCAAAATCTTGTCAAGGTATGTACTTTGCGAAAGTCCAATTAAGCGTCTTGGTCTATGCCTGTAGATTTTGATGCCTAATATATAAGCTGCTTCACCGAGGTATTTCATCAAAAAACTACTGTTCAAATAACCTTTTACGCTATTTAAAAGTTCTATATCATTTCCAATCAACAATATTTCATCCACATATAGTGCTAGAAATGCTAGAGAGATCCCACTCACTTCCTTGTAAATACAAGCTTCTCCGTATGTTTGGACAAATCGAAATCCTTTGATCACCTTATCAAAACGGAGATTCCAACTCCGGGATGCTTGCTTCAATCTATAAATGGAACGTTGAAGCTTGCATACCTTGTCAGCATCCTTAGGATCAACTAAAACCTTTGGGTTGCATCATATACAACACTTACTCAATGTCACCATTAAGGAATGCCGTTTTGACATCCATCTGCCAGATTTCATAATCGAAAAATGTAGCAACTGCTAACATAATCCTAACTGACTTTAGCATCGCTACCGGTGAGAAAGTATCATCATATTCAACTCCTTGAATTTGTCGGAAACCTTTTGCGAGAAGTCGAGCTTTATAGACGGTCACATTACCATCGGCATCAGTTTTCTTTTTAAAGATCCATTTGTTCTCAACGGCCTTGCGGTCATCGGGTAAGTCCACCAAAGTCCAAACTTGGTTTTCGTACATGGATCCTATTTCGGATTTCATGAATTCAAGCCATTTGTTGTAATCTGGGCTCATCATCCCTCATCATACGTTGCAGGGTCATCACCTCTATCTACTATGAAGTTTAAGACGAGATCTCCATACAGTTCAGGAGTTGTACATTCCCTAGTTGACCTGCGAGGTGCGGTATTTTCCTCTTCTGGAGTTCCATGATCTTCATCATTAGCTCCCTCTTCAACTGGTGGAGTCGGCACCGGAACAACTTCCGGCGCTGCGCTACTTGCCATTCCAAGAAGAGAAGGTTCAATAACCTCATCGAGTTCTACCTTCCGACTATTCACACCTTTCGAGAGAAACTCCTTCTCTAAAAAGGATCCATTCTTGGCAACGAAAATCTTGCCTTTGGATCTATGATAGAAGGTGTACCCTATTATTTCTTTAGGGTATCCTATGAAGACGCATTTTTTCGCTTTGGGTTCGAGTTTATCAGGTTGAAGCTTCTTCACATAAACATCGCATCCCCAAACTTTTAGAGATGACAGCTTAGGTTTGTTTCCAAACCATAATTCATATTGTGTCGTTTCAACGGATTTAGATGGTTCCCTATTTAAAGTGAATGTAGTGCATAACCCCAAAATGATACTGGCAAATCTGTAAGAGACATCATAGATCGAACCATATCCAATAAAGTACGATTACGATATTCAGAAACACCATTACGCTGTGGTGTTCCGGTAGGTGTGACTTGTGAAACTATTCTACATTGTTTCATATGCATGCCAAACTCGTAACTTAGATATTCACCTACACGATCAGATCGTAGAAATTTAATCTTTCTGTTACGATGATTTTCAACTTCACACTGAAATTCTTTGAACTTTTCAAATGTCTCAGATTTGTGTTTCATTAAGTAAATATATCTATATCTACTCAAATCATATGTGAAAGTGACAAAATAACGATATCCACCGCGCGCCGATACTAGTGGTCGCTTATTCTGCAGCTCCTATTTCGAGTTATATATGTGAGCAACCGAACCAGTATCAAATACCCAGGCGCTATTGCGAGTACTAGTAAGGTACACATCAGTAACAAGTATATCATATATACCTTTGTTCACTTTGCCGGCCTTCTACTCTGCCAGATATTTGGGGCAATTGCGCTTCAAGTGGCCAGTGCCCTTGCAAGAAAAGCACTCACTCTCAGGCTCAGGGCCATACTTGGTTTTCTTCTCAGGTGTAGCAACAGACTTGCAACTCTTCTTGAAGTTTACCATTGGCTTGCCTTTCTTGCCTTTATTGAAACTAGTGGTATTATTTATCATCAAGACTTGATGTTCTTTCTTGATCTCCACTTCAGCAGTTTTAAGCACCGAGAGAAGCTCAGGAAGAGACTTCTTCATGCCTTGCATATTATAGATCATCACGAAGTTCTTTTAACTAGGTGGCAGATATTGGAGAACATGATGTATCCCTAGCTCAATTGGAATCTTATTCCCAAGGCTATGAGCTTATCAGCGTACGCAGACATCTTGAGTACGTGCTCCCTAACGGAGCTGTTCTCTTCCATCATGCAGCTAATGAACTTCTCTGAAGCGTCATAACTCTCAACTGCGGCATGGGTATCGAAAATCATTTTCCATTCTCCCATTGTAGCATAAGCAGTGATGTTCTCGAAACGTTTTCGCAGCTCTGGCTCTAATCCATAAAGGATGCCGCAATGAACTATATTGTGGTCTTCTTATTGAGTCAGATAAACATTTTTATCTTCATCATAAGCATCATCAGCGCGCTGGTCACATAGCACTGCATAAGGCACATAGAGCTTCTTGCAAGTGGTCAGGAGAATCCTCAGGTTAAGTGCCCAGTTGGTAAAGGTGCTTCCATTGTTCGCTATTTTTTATCTCTCCATGAACATATTTGTAACATCCCAGTGTTTGGGAAGTTATAAGGATCTAAATTTAATATGTGCATTTGCAAAGCATGCATCTAAAAGTACGGGAAATTTTGGCGCGAAAGTTTAAACAAAGCAAAGTGACCAATGCCTCACTTGACATGATGAAATTTGATCTAGTTCATCTAGTCAAGAGTACATTTGGAGTGATCTTTATAACATAGTATCAAGAAACCAAATCATCTGGTTACACAAACCATAAATTGGTTTTGGCCAACACACACTCTCAACAACCGTAACCTCAAGTCTTTAAGTGACTTGGGATAATTCATTAGTTATCTACAACCCTAAGAGGGGTGAGTACCCAAAGCACACAACTGATAATCATACTTCCACCAATGAGTAATCCACAATTGAACCATATCATCAACAGAGATGTTATGTCCTCTAAAACAACTACTTTTTAAGTTATAAATCAATTTACACAACACCTTTATAAATTATCTCATAATTGTTAAGTGCACCTCCACCAGTAAATAACAAAGGATTAGTAGAACACAAATGATACCCACAAGTCTTAACTCAAAACCCACCAGTGGGAAATGATATAATAATTGTACTAACATATTTATCGAATGTGTACATATCTCATCCACCATAAAAGAAGTACCTAAGAGAAGAATCAAATCGTCTTCAACTATTGTTAAACCTTGAACATTACACATGATCTTTCCAAATCTATATATCTACATTTTGCCTGACAAAGATTACAGGGAAAGAATGTAAAGTAAAATCATGACAACAGAGAAAACAATTAACAACTATGACATAAGTCAGTAAACCCCAATAACCTTCACATGCTCATTGTTTTAATCATCTTATACAAGTGAGCATATGAAATCTCAACACATCAATGAGCCATTTGATTAACTTACTATTAAGTCATCATTCCATAAGTATTCCACACCTTTCTCTAAATCAACATTCAACAACTAAAGTATCTCTGGAGACAAGTAATGAATAACAACAAGTTATAACCTCCATTAGGGAAATTGAATTGATAACTAAGTAAAACCAATCATGTATGAACAAGTATCTATCTTTTGGGAAATAAAATAAGAACTATATTAAGGATAATAAAAGCATGAACTAACTCTTAATCTAGATCTTGTTATTTTGGCTAGACCATTATATCTTGTTCCCAATCTTCTTAAAGCCATTCAGCAAGAGAAGCACCCACAAGAAAAGAGGAACTATCACGAGAAGATCTTCAGGAGGATTCTCTAGAATGTTCTAGAAGTGCTATTCCAATATATCATAAGAGTACTTGGAAACTCTTATATCTTGATCTGATCTTATTAACTCTCTTGAAATAGTGTGATATTCCAATGTTAGTGTTATATAGAAGTAGTTTGATAACAGGACTAGCTACCTTGTTAACAGATCACTTTTGTATCCTCAAACAATTGAGTGTCATACACAAACAAACAGAAGGTTGAATAACCTAGTACATCTCAGCCTCTTGTTTATGAAAAGTAATTTGGGGACAAGCCTTGCAAACTTGTCAACAGATTCTTCTTATATGCTTAAGGCTAATTGATGTCATAAAACAAAATTCCATATTTTTACAATCATCTAAGTAAAATCTTTGCTTGGAATAACTAGTTGTTTTCACCACAAGCGTGAGATAGTTGAAGATGGAATCCAAGAGCTGCTCTTTCTTGCAAGAGACAAAGGCAGTACCTGAAGGCTAGTAGCAACTAGAGGCAAGGATATTGCAGGCAATAGAAGACTACAAGAAGCAACACTGCCTCAGTATGGGAGCATAAGAAATTAGCCAGTGAATCATTAGGATAAACTCCCTCCGTTCAACAATAGATGTCTTCTATTTGTCTATATATGGATGTATCTAGACATGTTTTAGTGTTTAGATACATCCATATATAGAAAAATGCAAGTCATCTATTGTTAAACGGAGGGAGTAATAGAGAACCATTAACCTCTGTCAAATTCATCAGAGATGAGGAGCTCATAATAATGTCTTAAATGGAAACAATTATCAAGTATGAAATAATAACAAGTCATTGCATTCACATGTCTTGATATGTGGAGGTAGATGAAAACAAGATTATTACCTTGTTTTCCAAATCCTCTTCATAGATAATACTAACAGATGATAACAAAAATTCATCTACACATAACCATACAAATGATCACTTGTTTCTATAACAAGCATGGGATGATATTCATAATTGAAACCTGGTGGAAAACAAACAAATAAGATCCCAAAACCACACATGTTTTCCACTTGATCAAGTACTGAAAACAGCAAACATAGAGTACTCACACCTCATTAAGACGCCAACCAAAATTGCTAAGAGTTGTAACTAGGAAAATAACATAGTATTATAAAAGAAAACAAGATCCTTCACCCATTAAAAATCATTTGGTGTGACATGGAATAAAATCCCATATTAAATGATTTTCATGACAATGCATAGAACTAGTACCAAATAGTTTTACTAAATTATTTTCTATAAGGAATTGTGTCCAATATGATTCAGTTATAACACACCACTTGGGAACCCTATGTGTGTTGTGTGAAGGTAATATTCGCGCCTAAAATAAATTTTAAGATATTTAATAAATTGAATCGAGTGAAAACAATAAAATCACTTAATCTAGCACCCTAAATAAAAAAAATAAAATGCTCAAATTCACCAAAACAAAACATGGTGAGATTGCAATTTTGATGAGGAATTCAAATATAATTTTTAATAATTATTATCTTCACAAAAAGGCCCTGAAAACATATGTTTCTTCTCAGTTTGAAGGACATAAGGACTCATTTGTAATTAAGTGAAATCTCAGTGGGTTATCGAAAAGTGGAAATGAATTTCCTTCTTCTTCTTCCTCTGCCAGAAGGCAGAGGAGAACGTCGTCGTGGCAACCTCGATGCCACGTCCCGCTCGCCGCCGTTTTGCGAGTATAAGGTCGCGGGGAGACGTCCGCATCGAGCTCTCTCGATCACTCCCTCGCCAGCTTTCTCTCTCTCTATAAACGGAACAAGAACCCGTAACCCTAGCTGCCATGGCCACGAGTCACCGTCGCCGACTCCGGCCGTCTCGTGAGAAACCAAGACCACCACGAGCTTCATCTCGACGTCCTCTACCTCTCCAGCGAACCTTGTCTGCTGGGAAGCCCGGGGAAGGCCGAATCGAGCCGTCTTCTCCATCAACGGCCGCCGGAAGCCGCTGGTGATTCCGGTCGATTCCGGCGAGCCCTTGCTTCCCCGACCTCATCCTCGGATTCCTGGTGAGATCACGCACCTCGTGGTGCCTTTCATTCGGTAAAATCGGGCTGTTTGCTTGGAGTTCACCGAGTACCGTCGCCGGCCGTCGCAAACCTCGTCACCGGCGGGTCTCCGATGACCATAAGGTCATTCCCCCACCAGTCCTCTAGCTTTAGGACCCATTGAATCGGGCCAATTTGCACTCGATCCTTGGATTGCTAACCCACAGTAGAAATTCCCAATTCAGATGACACAGTCATGACGTCACCATGACGTCATGATTCCTTTTATTTTTATTTTCTTTTAAATTTTGATTAAAAACGAATATGACAGGTGGGACCTACCTGTCAATTTAAAATTGGCAGAAAATCAAATAAAATTAATAAACCAATAACTTTAATTCTATTAACCAGAAAAATATAACTAATATACCAAATTGATTAGAAAAATATAATCTCTATGATTATCAACTTTTCAAATATATTTGATGAAGTTTAAAGTTTAATATTTTCTTTAATTAAACTAAATCATTTAAAATTGAGAAAAATAAGAAATAATTCATAAAATCAGAAAAATACAAGTTATATACCAAAATGCTCCAAATGACAAATGAAACTCATCTATGATGTCTACAAAGTCATTTGACCAAGTTTGCATGTGTGCAATATTTGCCTAGTCATTTAATTCATTTAAAAATTAATAAATTAATAACCTATTCAAATATTTTCGGAAAACATAAAATGTTATATCAAATTAAAGATAAAATCATTTCCAGTTCAAATATGTCAAACAGAAAACATTTTTTTGAACTTATAGACTTGTTACTCAAGGTATAATGGAATTTTATAATAGTCCATTATAACCAGAAACAACTACCACAACGTTATTTTCCTTATTAATAAAACTCTCATGTTTTCACATCTACTAAACCTATCATCACATGGCAATAGCAAGTTATGTGATGATAGAGTTAGTTGTATTAGTTCCTCATTTTCAAATAAATTTGATGACATTAGTTCTACACTTTTGAACATAAAATAAAATGTGTCTGTTATCTTTTCAATAATTGTTTTCCATGTACTCAGATCTTATTGCCTAACCATAAGTTGTCTACTTATAACTTAAACATGATAACAAGTGTTTGTTAAGTAAAAGTGAAACACATGTAAATCTAAAAGAAGTAATAACCACATCACCACAAGTAATGAAACCATTCACCTAAAACCTGTGTGATTAATTTATCGTATCAAACGTAGCTTACACTTGTAAGCTGGGGTATTTTCTAGGGTATTTCACGATGCATCTCATTACTATGCATGTATCATCTTGTCAATGTTTTATGTAGTCCTTACCGGGACTACTTTACTATCTTTCATATATTGGGATTTTCTACGCGACCCTTGAACCCGAAGACATGGATTATTATGGTTATTTCAATATCAAGAAAGTTCATCACTTGCTCATACCCATTCCAGTATTTCATAACGAACTATTTGCAAAAACTCCATCGTGTTATCACCTACTCTCAAAAGAATGCATGATCTTATTTTTATAATAATATGACTAATTGAGTGACTACCCGAGTGGTAGTGTTCTGTTTGGTGGGCGGATGGGGCCATGCTAAGATGAATAGGTCAAAGGAAGGTTCCATCTGCATGGGAAAGTATTACCTAGGAATTAATCACCAATGCCGTCAGAACTCGGTACGCCCTAGATACCGCGTTAACCATGGGTCTTCTTTGGGGGGAGTAAGTCAGCTGTGATCTTCTCTCGTTCGCATGTCAACGGACTGCCAGAGACGTATGTTGTAGGTCTTGCGAGACTACATGCACATGGGTGGGAGCCCTTACGTCCCACGGACTCTGGGGTCTATGAGTGTCTGCCAGGGGCGCGTATATCTCCATCGTGAGGTGTGGAATCAGGCGTTCAACCTGCTGACAGAAATGGGTGGGCATGCGTTGTCCGGAGAAGCACGGTTTGGCTTGGACCAACAACCAGGCCCCACACCTGAGTGGGAGTGGACAGGAATGTACACCTGGTTGTGCAACATGGTCTTGGTCGTCCATGGGTAAAGTAACGCACCTCTGCAGAGTGTAAAAGTATGTGGCATGTTACCCCCTGTTCGGGAAGGAACTGCGAACGCTACAGGAAAGGCAACTCCATGAAGTTCTAGTCCTGTGATGGCCGGGCGGGCATAGTTTTCATAATTAAAAGAAACCTCTTGAAGAAAGTTTTACAAAAACCTGCATTAGCTGAGGACTCTTTTGAGTCTAAAGCTATAGTTACTGCATCAAACCACCACTATATATCATGAACTTGCTGAGTAACGCTTGTTGCTCATTCGTTCCCCTTTGACCCCCTGCTTAGAGTTGAAGCCTGATGGAAGTCGTCATCGTGAAGCATCTTCATCAACAACGCTGATGGAGGAGAAGCTATCAAGGTGTAGGTGGAGTCCATTCTTGGAGTTAGCTGTTATAAGCTACAGATTAGGGTTCACATCAACCATAGAGGATTTAGTTCTGAGCTAGAGTTCTTCTCCAGCTTGGAACTTTGAATTGCTTCTTCTGATGTTTTATTTGCAGTAGATCTTCTAGATTCATCAAAGAGATTCTCAAGATTTTGTAATGAAGATTATATCCTATAGTTTTGCCAGGCCCTGCTGTGTTTCTGTTGTACCACTCTGAGAGATGTAATATTCATGGATAAGTCCTTTTGTGAGTATTATATCACCAACTTGTGCACTACACATGAAGTGGTGTGCTGGGTCACCATAGATGGTATCAGAGCGAAGCGACCTTAGGTTTAAAACCTTTTAGGAGATCTGTAGGTTGGTAAAGATTATAGGAAGACATCTTATCTGAACCCTACTTCCTACTACTATGAGAATCATTCACTTGAGAATGATATGATCATATTTGTATAGAATATTCATACTCAGCTTGAGTAAATCTACTAATCTATTTTATTTATACCTAGGTATGATTAGTTTGATGTTTAGCATACATCAGTTTTATCGAGAAGAAGAGTTCTGACATAGTCACAAATGATTAAGTCACAGTGATGAATACCCCATTCTATGAATGTATAGGATGGAGTAGAATATGGTATAGATTAAATATAGGAGTCATCAAGAAGGGTTGATTTAGAATCATGAAGAGTCATTAAATTCTGGTAACTATGGGGTACATACCATAGCCTTAGTTATCAACTCTAGAGGTGAATCAGTATAGTATAGTATAATGTAGAATTAGGAGAAGGAATAAACATTGATGGAAGCTACATTACTACTTCTAGGATGTGATCAACACCATGAAGGATCAACAGATACCATCAGAAGCTTATCATAACCAAGATGAAGTACTTCAATTAACATGGTACTTAGATCTATATGGAAACAAGCTAGACAACAACTACTATAGGGTCATTTTTTCTTGGTGTATTCCATTGCAGTAAGGCATGCAATTGGAGTAATTACCGAGGCAAAAAGTGGTTGTGTAGCTTCGGATTATAAGGTATTATATACCTACTTGTAGTGTATAGAATTTAAGAGCCTTGGTACTTGAGATGTTTCACCCCAAGTACTTCTATTTCACAGGCTTTTGATGCATGAGTGAAAAATGCATTTGGGATTTATTGGATCTTATTTGGATCTTTGATTGACTAGATCTGTACATGAAGATTGAACTTGATGTGCAAATGCATGTGCAAACAATGAGTTCTTTCTTGATGTTACTGGTCTAGAGGGTATAGGATTAGTATGAGAGCGGTCTGAAATGTCAGCTGATGGAAGTAACCACCAAAGCTCTAGAAGACCAGTAAGTCAAGAAGGAAGGTGACAATGAAGACACGATGGGAATGGACCACATTCCACATCTTGTTTGGATCTAGTGAGATAATTCATCAACACATGGAGATATACCACAAGTGATGAGAAGAAAATCACATGAGTAGTTATATCCTAGAAGGAAACATGTAGAAGTTCAATAAATAAACTTATAGAGTTGTCCCGTAGAAGTCAAACCCAAAGATGTAGAAGGACCATAGGAAGAAACCAGTGGAATAGGATATAGTCACCTGTAGGAAAGAGTTAAAACTCGAGGAAACTCGAAGATATTTTCACTAAATGTATGAGTCTAAATCAATGTACACTATGCTGTGCGAGTTTCTTTGAGCGGTATTCCTCTTGAGACTACTAGATTCAACCAAATGGAAATCTAACCATAGACGGTATCTAGTGTACATGAAGAATCTTATTGGTTATTCATCACCTGGTGGATATACCAAATGTTCTTAAGAAAGTTGTGAGAGATAGGAAACCATACCTTTTCATCGGAGAATGAAACTTGGTATCCACTATATGGTGGAAATACCACTTTTTCTTCGTGAGACCATTGGGAAGGTTTAGTGACAAAACAAAGTTGTCATAATAACAGGCAAAGTATTAGATCATAGTGCAAGAAAGTGGATGGTGAACAATCCATACAAGAGGCTATACATGCCAAGGCCAAGACAAGGAAACAAATGTGAAGAATCAACGATGTACAGAAGTTCTCTCTACCTATCTTTACGTGAGAGAGGTTGAACTTGAGGACGAAGTTCTTGTTAAGGGGAGATACTGTAACATCCCAGTGTTTGGGAAGTTATAAGGATCTAAATTTAATATGTGCATTTGCAAAGCATGCATCTATAAGTACGGGAAATTTGGGCGCGAAAGTTTAAACAAAGAAAAGTGACCAATGCCTCACTTGACATGATGAAATTTGATCTAGTTCATCTAGTCAAGAGTACATTTGGAGTGATCTTTATAACATAGTATCTAAGAAACCAAATCATATGGTTACACAAACCATAAATTGGTTTTGACCAACACACACTCTCAACAACCGTAACCTCAAGTCTTTAAGTGACTTGGGATAATTCATTAGGTATCTACAACCCAAAGAGGGGTGAGTACCCAAATCACACAACTGATAATCATAATTCCACCAATGAGTATTCCACAATTGAACCATATCATAAACAGAGATGTTATGTCCTCTCAAACAACAACTTTTTAAGTTATAAATCAATTCACACAACACCTTTATAAATTATCTCATAATTGTTAAGTGCACCTCCACCAGTAAATAACAAAGGATTAGTAGAACACAAATGATACCCACAAGTCTTAACTCAAAACCCACCAGTGGGAAATGATATAATAATTGTACTAACATATTTATCGAATATGTACATATCTCATCCACCATAAAAGAAGTATATCAGAGAAGAATCAAATCTTCTTCAACTACTGTTAAACCTTGACCATTACACATGATCTTTCCAAATCTCTATTTCTACATTTTGCCTCACAAAGATTACAGGGGAAGAATAAAAAGTAAAATCATGACACCAGAGAAAACAATTAACAACCATGACATAAGTCAGTAAACCCCAATAACCTTCACATGCTCATTGTTTTAATCATCTTATACAAGTGAGCATATGAAATCTCAACACATCAATGAGCCATTTGATTAACTTACTATTAAGTCATCATTCCATAAGTATTCCACATCTTTAGCTAAATCAACATTCAACAACTAAAGTATCTATGGAGACAAGTAATGAATAACAACAAGTTATAACCTCCATTAGGGAAATTGAATTGATAGCTAAGTAAAACCAATCATGTATGAACAAGTATCTATCTTTTGGGAAATAAAATAAGAAGTATATGTAAGAATAATAAAAGCATGAACTAACTCTTAATCTAGATCTTGTTATTTTGGCTAGACCATTCTATCTTGTTCCCAATCTTCTTAAAGCCATTCAGCAAGAGAAGCACCCACAATAAAAGAGGAACTATCACGAGAAGATCTTCAGGAGGATTCTCTAGAATGTTCTAGAAGTGCTATTCCAATATATCATAAGAGTACTTGGAAAATCTTATATCTTGATCTGATCTTATTAACTCTCTTGAAATAGTGTGATATTCCAATGTCAGTGTTATATAGAAGTAGTTTGATAACAAGACTAGCTACCTTGTTAACAGATCACTTTTGTATACTAAAACAATTGAGTGTCATACACAAAAAAACAGAAGGTTGAATAACCTAGTACATCTCAGACTCTTGTATATGAAAAGTAATTTAGGGACAAGCCTTGTAAACTTGTCAACAGATTCTTCTTATATGCTTAAGGCTAATTCATGTCATAAAAAAACTTCCATATTTTTACAATCATCTAAGTAAAATCTTTGCTTGGAATAACTAGTTGTTTTCACCACAATGGTGAGATAGTTGAAGATGGAATCCAAGAGCTGATCTTTCTTGCAAGAGACAAAGGTTGTACCTAAAGGCTAGTAGCAACTAGAGGCAAGGATATTGCAGGCAATAGAATACTAAAAGAAGCAACACTGCCTCAGTATGGGAGCATAAGAAATTAGCTAGTGAATCATTAGGATATATTAGAGAACCATTAACCTCTGTCAAACTCATCAGAGATGGGGAGCTCATAATAATGTCTTGAATGGAAACAATTATCAAGTATGAAATACTAACAAGTCATTGCATTCACATGTCTTGATATGTGGAGGTAGATGAAAACAAGCTTAATACCTTGTTTTCCAAATCCTCTTCATAGATAAGACTAACAGATGATAACAAAAATTCATCTACACATAACCATACAAATGATCACTTGTTTCTATAACAAGCATGGGATGATATTCATACTTGACACCTGGTGGAAAACAAACAAATAAGATCCCAAAACCACACATGTTTTCCACTTGATCAAGTACTGAAAACAATAAAACATAGAGTACTCACACCTCAGTAAGATAACATAGTATTATAAAAGAAAACAAGGTCCTTCACCCATTAAAAATCATTTGTTGTGACATGGAATAAAATTCCATATTAAATGATTTTCATAACATTAACTAGTACCAAATAGTTTTACTAAATTATTTTCTATAAGGAATTGTGTCCAATATGATTCACTTATAACAGACCACTTGGGAACCCTATGTGTGTTGTGTGAAGGTAATATTCATGCCTAAAATAAATTTTAAGACATTTAATAAATTAAATTTAGTTAAAACAATAAAATCACTTGATCTAGCACCCTAAAAAAAATACAAAATTGCTCAAATTCACCAAAACAAAACATGTTGAGATTGCAATGTTGATGAGGAATTCAAATATTTTTTTAATAATTATTATCTTCAAAAAAAGGCCCTGAAAACATATGTTTCTTCTAAGTTTTAAGGACATAAGGACTCATTTGTAATTAAGTGAAATCTTAGGGGGTTATCAAAAAGTGGAAATGAATTTCCTTCTTCTTCTTCCTCTGCCAGAAGGCAGAGGAGAACGTCGTCGTGGCAACCTCGATGCCATGTCCTGCTCGCCGCCGTTTTGCGAGTATAAGGTCGCGGGGAGACGTCCGCATCGAGCTCTCTCACTCACTCCCTCGCCTGCTTTCTCTCCCTATCGGTAAACGGAACAAGAACCCGAAACCCTAGCTCCCATGGCCGCCAGTCACCGTCGCCGACTCCGGCCGTCCCGTGAGAAACCAACACCACCACGAGCTTCATCTCGACGTCCTCCACCTCTCTAGCGAACCTCGTTTGCTGGGAAGCCCGGGGAAGGCCGAATCGAGCCGTCTTCTCCATCACCGGCCGCTGGAAGCCACGGTCGATTCCGGCGAGCCCTTGCTTCCCCGACCTCATCCTCCAGTTCCAGGTGAGATCACGCACCTCGTGGTGCCTTTCATTCGGTAAAATCGACCTGTTTGCTTGGAGTTCATCGAGTACCATCGCCCGGCCGTCGCGAACCTCGTCGCTGGAGGGTCTCTGATGACCATAAGGTCATTCCGCCACCACCAATAGCTTCCTCTTGTTCTCCTCTAGCTCTAGGACCCATTGAATCAGGCCAATTTGCACTCGATCGTTGGATTGCTAACCAACAGTAGAAATTCCCAATTCGGATGACACAATCATGATGCCACCATGATGTTATGATTCCTTTTATTTTTATTTTCTTCTAAATCTTGATTAAAAACGAATATGACAGGCAGGACCCACCTGTCAATTTAAAATTGGCAGAAAATCAAATAAAATTAATAAACCAATAACTTTAATTCTATTAACCTGAAAAATATAACTAATATACCAAATTGATTAGAAAAATATAATCTAAATGATTATCAACTTTTCAAGAATATTTGATAAAGTTTAAAATTTAATATTTTCTTTAATCAAATTAAATCATTTAAAATTGAGAAAAATAAGAAATAATTCATAAAATCAGAAAAATACAAGTTATATACCAAAATGCTCCAAATGACAAATGCAACTCATCTATGATGTCTACAAAGTCATTTGACCAAGTTTGCATGTGTGCAATATTTGCCTAGTCATTTAATTCATTTAAAAATTAATAAATTAATAACCTATTCAAATATTTTCAGAAAACATAAAATGTTATATCAAATTAAAGATAAAATCATTTCCAGTTCAAATATGTCAAACATAAAACATTTTGTTGAACTTATAAACTTGCTACTCAAGGTATATTTGAATTTTATAATAGTCCATTATAACCAGAAACAACTACCACAACGTTATTTTCCTTATTAATAAAACTCTCATGTTTTCACATCTACTAAACCTATCATCACATGGCAATATAAAGTTATGTGATGATAGAGTTAGTTGTATTAGTTCCTCATTTTCAAATAAATTTGATGACATTAGTTCTACACTTTTGAACATAAAATAAAATGTGTTTGTTATCTTTTCAATAATTGTTTTCCATGTACTCAGATCTTATTGCCTAACCATAAGTTGTCTACTTATAACTTAAACATGATAACAAGTGTTTGTTAAGTAAAAGTGAAACACATGTAAATCTAAAAGAAGTAATAACCACATCACCACAAGTAATGAAACCATTCACCTAAAACCTGTGTGATTAAGTTATCATATCAAACGTAGCTTACACTTGTAAGCTGGGCTATTTTCCAGGGTATTTCACGATGCATCTCATTACTATGCATGTATCATCTTGCCAATGTTTTCTGTAGTCCTTACCGGGACTACTTTGCTATCTTTCAGATATTGGGATTTTCTACGCGACCCTTGAACCCGAAGACATTGATTATTATGGTTATTTTAATCTTAGGAAAGTTCATCACTTGCTCATACCCTTTGCAGTATTTCATAACTATTTGCAAAAACCCCATCGTATTATCACATACTCTCAAAAGAATGCATGATCCTATTTTTATAATAATATGACTAATTGAATGACTACCCGAGTGGTTGTGTTCTGTTTGGTGGGTGGATGGGACCATGCTAAGATGAATAGGTCAAAGGAAGGTTCCATCTGCATGGGAAAGTATTACCTAGGAATTCATCACCAATGCCGTCAGAACTCGGTGCGCCGTAGATACCGCGTTGTCCAGGGGTCTTCTATGGGGGGAGTAAGTCAGCTGTGATCTTCTCTCGTTCGCATGTCAACGGACTGCGAGAGACATACGATGTAGGTCTTGCGAGACTACATGCACATGGGTGGGAGCCCTTACGTCCCACGGACTCTTGGGTCTATGAGTGTCTGCCAGGGGCGCGTAGATCTCCATCGTGAGGGGTGGAATCAAGCGTTCAACCTGCTGGCGGAAATGGGTGGGCATGCGTTGTTCCGAGAAGCACGGTTTTGCTTGGACCAACAGCCGGGCCCCACACCTGAGTGGGAGTGGACAGGAATGTACACCTGATTGTGCAACATGGTCTTGGTCGTCCATGGGTAAAGTAACGCACCTCTGCAGAGTGTAAAAGGATGTGGCATGTTACCCCCTGTTCCATGAAGGAACTACGAACGCTACAGGAAAGGCAACTCCATGAAGTTCTAGTCCTGTGATGGTCTGGCGGGCATAGTTTTCAGAATTAAAATAAACCTCTTGAAGAAAGTTTTACAAAAACCTGCATTAGCTGAGGACTCTTTTGAGTCTAAAGCTATAGTTAGTGCATCAAACCACCACTATATATCATGAACTTGCTAAGTAACGCTCGTTGCTCATTCGTTCCCGTTTGACCCCCTGCTTAGAGTTGAAGCCTGATGGAAGTCATCACCATGATGCATCGTCATCAACAACGCTGATGGAGGAGAAGCTATGAAGGTGTAGGTGGAGTCCATTCTTGGAGTTAGCTGTTATAAGCTATAGTGGCATCAGCCGTAGAGGATTTAGTTCTGAGCTAGAGTTCTTCTCCAGCTTGGAACTTAAGTTTATGATAAATTAAGTTCAAGTTAATTCTAAAATTATCCCATGAACTCCCACTCAAAAACAACATCCCTCTTAGTCGTCTTTAGTGATCACACGAACCAAATTCACTACACCGAAACCGATCATCACGTAAGACGGTGTAGTTGTGAACATCAACATGTTCGTCATATCATCCATATGACTCATGCTTTATCTTTTTGTTACGTGTTCCAAGGCCATGTCTATACATGCTAGGCTCGCCATGTAGAACCGTAGTATTGCGTGTGTTTCAAGGCCATGTGTGTACATGCTAGGCTTGAAAATACCCGTTGTATGCGAACATTGAGTCTATCACACCCGATCATCACATGGTGTCTCGAAACGACGAACTTTCTTAATGGTGCATACTTAAGGAAGAACACATTATTATCTTGATATTAAGTGAGAGGGATCAGGTTATGATGGTACCGTCGCGATCTAAGCAAAATAAGATGCATAAAAGGATTAACATCACATGCATGGATAATGTGATACGATATGGTCCTTATTGCACTTGATCTCCATCTTGTGGATCATGGTATGATCTCCATCATTCCACCAGCGTGGCACCAAGGTCCATGGCACCTCCATGTTGATTGTCCATCAAAATTACAACATATCACATGGATATGATATACAACACACATGCCATAAATAATAAGACAACCATATGGCTCCTGCCGGTATGTCAATAATTTACAAAAGATATCATCTCATACATAAAATTTGTAATATTGATCATATCACATCACATGCCCTGCAAAAACAAGTTAGACGCCTCTAATTTATTTTTGCATATTTTATGTGGCTTGGGATTACGAGTATAGAACCGTTCATACCTACGTACAAGAGCCACAACATTGATAAAACATATTCTTATCAACCCTTCGTAGATTAGATCTTAACTATAGTAGGAGAAACGGACACCCCCTCAGCCACAAGTGAGACAGGTCTCGCGTACAAAGTACACGTAAAGTTTGTCTAGAGCAGCTTCACACTACTATGCCACTAAGATCATAAAATACTTAAGGAGGCAAAAAAATGATCATCAACGCCCACATACACCTATGTGTTCTACCCATACAAAGCATCTACGCATAGATCCGGCTCTGATACCACTGAAGGGTACATTGCATAGAAAACTAAAAAATTCCTACGCGATAGATACGCAAAGGGCCAAGATCTAATCTAGGAGATGAAGTGCAACAGGGAGAAAGATATTCTTGAGAAAACATACCCTCTAAGACTCTAAGCGTTACGAGTTCAAATCTCGTTGTTGGCGTAGTCGTACTCACGCCGATCCCGAGAGCGTTAAGATGTGCACCACAATACGGCGGTGTCTCCATGATCGGTCACACGTTTAGCTCGATGTAGACCTCCGTTCCCTCGATCCAGCGGGGTAGCGGAAGTAGAGGATCCACCGGAACTCCAGCATCACGACGGCGTGGTGGTGGTGAAGAATCCCACGGTCAGGGCTTCGCCAAGCCGGAGACCATGGAATGGAGCAGCGGGTGGAGAGGAAGGGAGGTGGGCACGTGTGTGGAGGAGGGAGAGCTCTCACCCTCCTTTTATAGGGGAGGGGGACGCAGCCCAAGAGGGGTGCGGCCAGCCCATGGTGGTGCCCCCACCTCTTCCCTCTTCATGTGAGTGGAAGCTCCACTCACATCCACTCATGCTCCCATAATTTCCCACTTGGAAAATTCAAAGGTTTTTTTCTTTAATAAATAAATAAAACAATTTTATTTCTTTATTTCAACATTTGTTAATTCTATTAACAAAAAATTTCATATAGCACCTCGAATCATTTGTTAAATCCATTAACAACCATTCGACAAAAAACCCTTTGAACTATTTCAATTTTCCCCGAAACAATTTCGGTGCTGTCCAAAACATTCTTCGATATTCTGTATCCTCTCAAATGTTTCGTCGAACCTTAAGTGTGTCACCCTACGGTTCATGAATAACATAGACATGATCGAGACACCTCTCCGATCAATAATCAACGGCGGGATCTAGAGATCCGTGATGACTCCTATATATTCAATGATGAGTCTCGTGATCGTGTGAACCATCAACGTCGTAACTATTCCCTTTTTCTCGTGATATTTTACTTGTCCAAGATCCGATCATTGGTACCAACCATAACTAGTTCGATCTCGTTACCGACAAGTACTCTTTTATTCATTCCGTGATATGACATCCTTGTGACCTAGTCACGTTCTTGCAAGCGGTGTCGATGCGATATCACCGAGAGGGCCCAGAGTATATCTCTCCGTCAGTTGGATGGACAAATACCACTCTTGATCCATGAGCCTCAACTAACACTTTCCGAATACCCAACGGCACCTTTATAGTCACCCTATTACGATGTGATGTTTGATGACATCAAAGTACCCTTCCGGTATTAGTGATTGACATGATCTCATGGTCTAAGGAATGAGGTTACTTCGTATGTAAGATATAACAACATAAACTAAATGACTTGATCGTATTATTATGCTTAGTTTGGGTTTAAGTTCATCACATCATTCTCCTAATGACATGACCTCGTTATTAACAACATCCAATGTTCATTATCAGGAAACCTTGATCATCGGTTAATCAACGAGCTAGTTAAAAGAGAGGCTTTACTAGGAACGATTGCTTGTTTATTAATCACACATGTATCAACGTTTCCGGTTAATACAATTCTAGCTTGAGAAATAATCATCTATCATAAACTAGGAATAACATAATAAACACTTTATTATTGCCTCTCGGGCATTTTTTCCTTCATTTATGTCATGTTAATTTTGGTTTACTGTCTCGGCTATCCAGTTTAAGTTTAATTCCAAATTTCACCATTGCCAAAGGTTCTAAGTGCCATAGTTGTGTGTAATCTAAACAACCTCGGAAGCCTCACACGGCAACAGAGGAGAGACACTTGGCACCTCTAGAACTCATACATTCTGATCTATGCGAGATGAATAGTGTGTTGACTAAAGGTGGAAAGAGATATTTCATGATCCTCATTGATGATGCTACTAGATTCTGCTATGTTTATTTGTTGCAAACTAAAGATGAGGCTTTAGACTACTTTAAAATCTATAAGGCTGAAGTTGAAAATCAATTAGAGAGAGAGATCAAATGTTTTAGGTCGGATCACGGAGGAGAGTATTTCTTGAAAGTCTTTGATGAATTCTGTGAGGATCACAGTATTATTCAAGAGAGGACGCCTCCCTACTCGCCCCAATAAAACGGAATTGCTGAGAGGAAAAACCGCAAGCTGACTGACTTGGTGAATGCCATGTTGGACACCGCTAGTTTATCTAAGACATGGTGAGGGAGGCTTTGTTTACTTCGTGTCATGTCCTGAATAAAGTTCCTAACAAGAATAAAGAGAAAACCCCTTGTGAGGAGTGGGTTAAGAGATAACCATCACTTTCTTATTTGCGTACTTGGGGATGTTTGGCGAAAGTCAACGTTCCAATTCTAAAGAAACGCAAACTCGGACCAAAAACAGTGGATTGTATCTTTCTGGACTATGCTCAACGTAGCATTGGTTATAGATTTCTAGTGGTTAAATCCGAGGTACCTGATATGCATGTTGATACTATTATGGAATCTCTTGATGCAACATTTTTGGAGAATATGTTTCCTATGAAAGATATGCATAGTTTTGCTGAATTTTCTTCTGAATTAATTCCTAAATCTAGTACACCTAGTGATTATTCTGAACAACCACATGATGAGCAAGTCCTTGAGAAGGATGACAATGAAGCTCCTAAACGGAGTAAGCGACAGAGGATTGAAAAATCCTTTGGTGATGAATTCATTGTGTACCTTGTGGAAAATACTTCTACGTCTATTGTAGAGGCATTTGCATCTCCAGATGCAGATGACTGGAAAAAAGCTGTCCATAACGAGATGCATGAGAAGTTCGACAGAACTTTAACTTCTGCGGGCTTTGTCATTCATGAGGCTGATAGGTGTGTATACTACCGCCATGGTGCGAGCGATAGTGTTATATTATGCTTGTATGTTGACGACCTACTGATTTTCGGTACAAGCATAATTGTGATAAATGAGGTCAAGTCTTTTCTATCAAAGTGCTTTGATATGAAATATCTGGGAGAAGCTGATGTAATTCTGAACATTAAGCTTATTAAGGATGAGAGTGACATTACGTTGACGCAATCACACTATGCTGAGAAGGTCTTGAGCCATTTTGGCTTTATTGATAGCAAGCCCTCTCCAACACCTTATGATCCCAGTGTGACCCTTCGAAAGGACAAGAGGATTGCGAGAGATCAATTGAGATACTTTCAAATAATCGGTTCACTCATGTACCTTGCGAGCACGACGAGGCCTGATATCTCTTTTGCTGTGAGCAAATTGAGCAGGTTCATGTCAAACCCGGGTAATGATCATTGGCATGGACTTTAAAGGGTCATGCGCTATCTGATTGGTACTATGAGCTATGAGATTCATTATTCAGGGCACCCTGCTATGCTTGAGGGATATAGTGACTCGAAATAGATTTCATATGTAGATGAGCTCTACGCCACAAGTGGATATGCATTTCTTCTTGGAGGTGGCGCAGTGTCATGGAGGTCTTGTAAACATACCATATTGACGAGGTCAACCATGGAAGGAGAACTTACTGCTTTAGATACAGCCACTGTTAAGACAGAATGGCTGTGTGAGCTCTTGATGGACTTGCCGGTGGTTGAGAAACCAATACCGACCATCCTCATGAACTCTGACAATCAAACCTTGATTGCCAAGGTGACAAGTTTTAAGGATAATTCAAAGTCATAAAGACACGTTAAAATACGCTTCAAGTATGTCAGGAAATTGAGAAACTCCGGAGTAATTACTGTTACGTATATTCAAACAGACAAAAACCTGGCAGATCCCTTTACAAAGGGACTATCACGTAATGTGATAGATAGTGCATCGAGGGAGATGGGTATGAGACCCGTGAATGTTACACCATAGTGGTAACCCAACCTATTTGACCGGAGATCCCGTGAATTAGGATCTGGGAAGAACAAGCTAGTGGTTTGGCCGAGGAGAGTATTTGATAAACCCTCTCTATGTGATGATGCATAACTCTCAAAGAGCTGTAAGGCAGGTTGGGAACATGCCTTAATGTGTTTATGTTGGCTATTCATAGCAAAGATGTTGTCCTACAAAGCATTCTTGAAAGAACACACGTATGTGAGTCCGACTGTAAACGTCACAGTCTATGAGATTTGGGTGATCTCTAGTAAACTCATGAAGAGACCATGGAGTATGACGCATATGCTCCACCCGCGGGGTAGTCTACCGGCAGCCAAGTACTAGTTATGACTTTCAGTAAAGTCTATTGGCAGAAAACTTGCAATTCAAGACATAGTCCATTGTTCAAGTTGCTAATAGATGGAGCTTAAGGCTCTAGGCGGAAGTTCAACTTAACAGTCTCTGTTGAAACACTAGTATACAAACAAGTAGAGAGGATTGGCAAATCTTCAAATGGGCATTTGAGATCTGGTGGGGGATTCTGAAATATTTGGGCCCAACACTAGTAAGCCCAATAGCAAATGCTGAAATCTCAAAATGGCCCATGTGTACAAGCAAGTGGTGTGAGTGGGAAGTTTAGTCCCACATTAGAAGTTGGAGGAGTTGCACACCACCTTATAAGGTGGAGTGTTGTACGGATTGTATGTTAGTGAGAACAAAAGAGCCTCTCGCGCGCTCCTCCTCCTCCACTGCCGCTCGCTTGTCTCAACTCGACACGATAAAACACTTCGCGATCGAGTTTCGTGAATCGAGGCTCGAGCCGAGACAACATTTATCTTTATTTTGCTGTTTTGGAAAACTGAGTTCGTAGTCGTGACGGACGCGTCACAGCTGAGCCAGCTCGGGTCGCTCCCGTATCGTGTGCTTCAACCGACTCAACCGTGCGGCGTGGGCCACCCACGTCGCACACATTAGGGTTTTCCAAACCGCACTATAAAAGACGCGCGCCGTGGGAGCTGTAAACACACCAAAACCAATCTAGGTTTGCCACACCTCGTTCCTTGTGCCTCCACCACAGTCTACCCCATCTCGAGCGCCGGCGTCCACCGACGAACGGGAGAGCATGTCTCCAGAACCAGTCTCCTTTGTGATCCTGTACGGGAGAGGGCGAATTATGATTTTGCGAAGCGCTTCGCGTGACTGCTCGCTGCTTCCACGACGGCTCGTCTGCCTAGCAAGTCAGGCGGTGCTGCGTACCGCTGCCTCAAGCATCGTCTACTCCGTCCCGACATTGCCAACATTGTCATCAACCACGCATCTACAAATGATCGGTACAGAATCTATGTCTCGGTCTGTCTGTTTAACATGTTTACTATCTACATGTTTAGGGAGATTGTGTTGCTGTTATTCATGTTGTCTATCACATCTAGTATATTCGAGTTCCACATGTTAATAGTTGTTTTTGTCATGATTTATATTCTGGAATTAATCGTGGAAATTATGCCTAATTATTCAACAGGTGGGTAGAGGGGAGATCGCTGCTGCTGGCTATGGCTATCAGCCTATCACTACCAAATACTACTCCGTACTCCCTACCTTCGGAGAAGGATGTCTCAATTTGTTAAAAGTATCTCAATAAAGACATCATTTCCCAATCGGATGGAGTGTAATTTTATATCATCCTGCAATTCGTTGTCTTCTTATGTTCATGCAAATTGTCTAAGAGTAACACAAAAGGAGATCTTTTTAAATGGACAATAATCACGCCGTCGCTAAATTACCGGTGATCTCTAAGAGTTTGTCGGGAAGTTTTTAAAACTACTCCAACTTTTTGATTCACAGATATATATGTTCACATATGCATATATATGTATATGCAATACACAATCCGAGATGCATCGATATCGTACGAAAATAAGTTTCATACATATTAATATATATACATGCATTCATGAATACACATCGATCTCGATAACATGTTTAGGTCGGAAGATTTAGAACCAAAAGTATAGCCATCTAATTAGTTTAACGATTACAAAAGTATCACATGCTTACAACGCGCGATATAGAATCGCACTCAACACATCGACGATTACAAAAGAAAAGTGAGATAGGCGCTTTAGCTTCCGCCTCCGCTTGCGATCTTTCACTATGCCAGTGCGCCTTCCACTTCTTCATCTCTCTGTAGACCAAGATAAAAGCATTAGGCCGGCAAAGAAAATCACAAGTTCTTATTAGGAGCACAATTCGTACCGAACCGAATACACATCGTCGATCATTTCTTGGTCGTTGTGATCTTGTTTTTCTTCATCAGCGGGAACGGAAGAGCACTTTCTAACGAGTTGAATGGTCTCTCGTCGGCCTTCTCTAGTACACATTGTCGCAACTCATTATTAGATGGTGGGCACCGCCAGTGGAAGGCCCCGTGTGAAGTTACTACATCCCTATAGATGGTTGTGCAGAGCTTGCGCTAGATGCGACCAAAGTTCTGTCTGAATTCAGCATCAAACCATTCGACGATGTCGCGAGACCATTTGTCCACAGCAGACATGAATTGTAGACTTTGTTGCTCCTTCGCGATCTCCATCATGTGTTGGATGAGGTACCATGCCTCCATATGGCCGCCTGGCGCCTGCTTGGGGCAGGGGAACTATGTTCTATGTCTGAACACATATTTGCCTTGAATCTGTTGTACTATGTCGCAGAATCCTTCCGCCCTGATGTAGCCGTCCATAGCTTCATTGAGAACAGACTTGATGAGGGAGTAGTTCTTCTCCTTCATTTTACTCCCGGAGTCGAGATATACGGCGTGCGCGTCTCTCGGGTAGAGCATGATAAGTGTGCCGTAATTGTTTATGCGCAAAACAGTTCAAAGAGTCCATATATATAATCCTCAAAAATTGTAACCACTATTAATTGTATATGTGCAAACTTAACTAAATATGGGAAATAACTTACTCGGGAAAGTAAGGCGGGAGGGCAATCCTCTTGTGCATATAATTATTGTACAACACCTCTTGGATCTACTTTGCCGTTTTTGCCCTACCCTTGGGGTTGTTCAAGTACATGTCTTGCATGTAGTAGGGGTCTACTAGCACGATGATTTTGGTATTCTCTACGGATAGTTGATGCGCCAAATTGAGCGTAAGCAGGCGGACGGTTGATGAGTGGAGGGATTTCATGTGGAACATCCGAAAAATGTCGTCAAATCTCACGATGCTCTTGTTTGCGTTGCCTTCACTCACAAATCCCATCATAGATGGCACCTTTGCGACCAAAACCGGCAGCGTTGGATTTTTCTCTTTGAGAAGCATCGTCTCCATAAATTGAACATCGTCATGGACGCTAAGCATATCACCTGTCAACAAGGAGGCCAACCTCGGCGCAAGCATCTGTTTGCCCAACTCATGGATCTGATGCCGGGTATCATGTCCAATACCCGTTATGTCGGCGGCTTAGACTTGGTCCCCTCCACCGGTTGGCTCATGGATGCAATGGCAGAACTCTTCTTAGTTCTTTTCCGTGTCGTCTTCTTAGGCTGACTCCGAAATACATTTTCTACCGCCTCTTTGAAGGCGTCCTAGCTGAGGCCAACTTACTCGTGGGCTGTTGGTTCTTGAGAAGAGAAAAGACGCTTTGTGCATCAATATTTATCCGCTTTCTCCGCTGGCAAGATAAGTTCATCAAGATCATCCAGGCCGGCCCCATCGTAAGGATCGTCGATGAGGTAGTCATTAGGGTTCTCATCTTCAGCATCGTCGTTGTCGTGTCTCATGGACTTTGCAGGTGAGAAATCCTTGTGTTGGCTTGGGTGCCCCAACCCCTGGACAGGTGTTAGAGTGTTGACACGAGTAGTTTCCAAACGAATTAGTGATTTTGGCTTTGTCAATGGCCAAACCAAGCATTGCTCGCTGTCGGCTGCGGGGGGTTGGTTCGGAGGATCGAGAGCACCGCAACCAGGGAGCACCCGACTTAATGTCACCCTGAACACGTCATGGGGCATATGGACGCCGCGGGAGACACGGTTGAGAGGTGTGATGATCTTTCCTTTAGCCACGTCCTTTAACTCACCATTCACACGGAGGAGCAATGTGCATCCCGTCTTGTCGGCCTGCGAAACATCGCGCAATCGTCGTTAGAGACTGAGGGCATTGAGCTCGGACAAGGGGGATGGACCGCTAAGGGTCGTCGGCGGCGTTGCAGAGACGTGGCGGGGCGGCGACGGATCTTCGCGACCTTGCGGCTCAGGGTTGGCGGCCGCCTCGTTCTACGCAATAGGCGTCACAATGGGGGCCTCGTTCTGCGTAGCAGGCGCCACGATGGAGGCTATATTGATGGCGGGGGGAGGCCCTTATCTGCCACCTTCCATCCAAGGAGCTAAGGACTGAGCGACATACGCACAGATGCTAGGGAGGAGCGCGTTGACCCTCTCGTTCACAAGTTCGTCGATCGTCTTCGGCGGCACCTTGTTCCGCTACTTTCATGAACACTTTTGCTGTTGTTTTTCCTCTAATTTTGTGAGTTTTGAATACAACTAACACGGACTAATGATGTTTTCAGCAGAGTTGTCTGGTGTCATGTTTTTGTGCAGAAATTCAACTTTCAAAAAATGCCCAGAAAATATCGCAAAGTCCTTATTTTACCCGAACACTCATGGAGCCAGAAGACGAGACGCAGACGGGCCATGAGGGGCCCACACCACGTGGCGGCACGGGCACCCCTTAGGCCCCTCCGTGGCATGGTGTGGCCACCTCGGCCACCCCCTCGTGCTCCCCTTCTGACTACTTAAGCCTCTTGACCTAAACACAGCGGGGGAGAGACAGTTTTTCCATGAAAAGTTCCATAGCTCTGCCGCCACCGAAAACACCAATTCGGTGATCAGAAACTCTGTTCTGGCACCCTGACGGGACGGGGAATTCGAGGAGATCATCGCCATCATCATCACCAACGCCTCTGCATCAACCATCCATGATTCCCCCTTCCATTTGTGAGTAATCTCTCCTATAGGTTGAAGGGGATGGTAGGGATTGGATGAGATTATTTATGTAATAGATGCCAAGATTGTTAGGGCATGGTGCCTAGTATCCGTTATTAGTGTTTTTGACATTGTTGTAATTTGTTATGCTTAATGTTTGACACTAGTATCCGTTGTTAGGGCCCAATTGATTCATGAGGATTTTTTTTTGATATTACCTCCAAGTTGTATACACATATCCTTGTCCGGAACCCGAGGCCCCAAAGTGACAGCAATTGGGATAACCGGAGGGGATGGCTGTGATTTTAGGACCGCGTGTGTTCACGGAGTGTTAATGCTTTGCTCTGGTTCTTTATTAAAAGGAGAACCTTAATTATCAGTAGATTCACTTGAGTCCCCGCTGCAAACGGACTGGTAGGACAAAAGATGTTGTGCAATTTTCGCATTGCGAGCACGTATGACTAAATACGGAACACATGCCTATGGTTACTTAGTACCTTCATGCTTTATCATTATTTACCTGTAATTCCCATGTCTTGATTATTATATGAATCTTATACATACAACGCCCGTTCATCCGTCCCTATGCGTAAAATATTTTAATCATGTTGTCTACTACAATTACTGATGCTCTCTTTATTTCATTCCTGCTATTATTTCACTATTGTTACTGCTATAAACTGTTTCTACTGATAAATTATTGCGAGCAAGTCTATTTCCAGGTGCAGTTGAACTGACAATTCATCTATTAAGACTTATAAATATTGTTTGGTTCCCCTTGTATTGAATCAATAAATTTGGGTTTTAGTTCCCTCGAAGACTGTTGTGATCCCCTATACTTGTGGGTCATCACTCTCCTACTACCATTTAAATAAAAAAATTGCATACTAGTCATTGACCTGAGCCTCCATTAAGCTTGAATCCTTTCTAGTCTCTAACATTTTATTTTTTTCGAGATAATTTAGTTGTTTTTTCTTACCCAAAAATATGAAAGAATTGTATTTCTAGGTTTTATCCAAAACAAAACATGTCATCTAAACATCAAATCTTACGATTTTCATGTTGATGTAAACTATTTCACAGCTATCAAGAATTAGGAATTAACATCGTTGAATATCATGCACGCTGCCACCCCGCCTCTGCCGGTAGGTCGGTTCCCCCTCCTCTATTGGCTTTGGCAGTATGGGAGTACGGGGAGACCTTGATGGACTATATGTAGCTCTACTTTCCCCCGCTATGTGCCTCTAGTAGGCTACGAAGGGCTATTCTTTGGTGGTGATGATGCATCCTATCTCATGAATTGACCCTCTCAATCTCAAAAACACTTTCTTGTTTGTTTTATTTGGTTTTGGTTGCACATGTAGAACATCAAAAACATGTACGTATTATCAACGCACTAGTTTATCATCGCATTTCTACAGTATGTGTTATCAGTTATCAATTGACCCCCGAGAACGCCACGTTGGTAGTATCTACGAAAAATTTACAGTTGGGAAAGTTTTTGACAAAACCGTCATCGAACTCGCCAGAATCAGGACAAATTCAGCCATGACGATCCTATTCTAGCCAAATCCACGCCAAATGTCTAGCAAGCCACCCTATTTCTAACCGAATTCTAGTCGAATCCGGCAGCTAGAGTTGAAGATGCCGCCGAGGAGCATGATATCAGACATGGAGTATATTTTCAGTGCACAAGGGAGGATGTGGCAGAGAGGAACTGGTCGAGGATACACTCGAGCATAGAGGAGAGCAAGGTGTGTTGGCGTTGACCCGGACGAGGGCCTAGCGGCAGAAGCAGGAGTCAGCCGTTGCGAGGTCGATGAAGACCAGGAGCTCGAGATGGGGTCGAAGACAGGGTCCGCTGGTGTCGTGGGATAGATACAATGTTTTAATCAATAGAGTAAAATTGCCATCAAAACGGCTTATATTTCAAAACGGAGCTAAAACAACTTATCTTTTGAAACAGATGTACTATAATCTCCTTAGGTCTCGATGATCCCTCATACTCATTGCCAATTCAGCAACTCGTTTTGGCACGGAGTATCATTGGCTCCAGGTATTCTAAAAGAGAGCGAGATGTTACGTTTTCTAAAAGTTACACAAAGATTGATTCCCTTGTCAACGCCTGCACATCTCCACTCACAAATAATCCGCCACCCAAATTGTCCACCGTGCTGAGCATGGTGCCGAATTGGCATTGGTGGGAACCCCGCCAATCCTGGCCGTCCACCAACATTTGTTGACACCCCGTAAGTTGATTCGTATAGATGGTAAAAGTAGAATGGAAACTAGATGTGCACGGAGTAACATTAGGTGCATAGAGCACACGATATTTACAGTCTGTTTTTTTTTTTTTTTTGCAAGGAGGATTTTTTTTTTGCAAGGGCAAGGATAGCAGTCACGGCATCACATTATTTGGAACGTCCGTGTAGAATGTATTTGTTTGGGTACAAGATATTTTTGTTACCTTGCTTACCACCATATGCGTATTTATTCCTCCACGTTGCCATTGATATATACGCTAGAAAAATATTATAAAAATTGGCAAATCTTTTTTTTTTTGAGAAAAACACATATGACCTCAATTTTGTTTCACGGTAACATCTTGGTCATTTTTGTTTTCTTTTTGGAAAATGCTTATATTAGGTAGACCTAAAGGAAGCTAACGTAAGTCCCTTTTCTTCTGCTCACGTTTTCTCCTCTTAAACTCCACTTGGGCCGGCATGTGTGTCTCTGCAGGCCCAGTTAGCACTATTTTGACTTTTTTGGCCCAGTTTTTGTGCCAGACTATATTTCAGCAGCCCAATACAATAACGCTAAGTGTTTTCGCCATTTCGATCAACGTTGCGTACGTCTTTAAAATTTTAACAATTTCACACGTATTTTGTTGAAAAAACATAAACGAGATGTTGCAATGTTTTCTGAATGATTTTCTAGTAAATGTGTATATGTCTTTTAGAATTTATTTTGGAATGATATGTTTATGCGCTCCTTCACATGTTGTAAACATGTGATTTTATTGTTACTATCGATTTATTTTTTTGTTGAAATAGAGAATAATTTTTGTTGCAACTGCAACCGTGACAAATTATTTTGTTGCCTACCAACTTTTCAAACGATGCAAATAATTTTTTTTGTTGCAATAGGTTGTGATTTTTGTTGAATTATTTAAACTTTTTGTTGCAACGCAATAAACATATTGTTTAACTATTCTTTATAGCATTACTTATTTTTTTTATTTTTTTGGAACAATTTGTTGCAATACTTTTTTTTTCTGCACGGGGCGATAATTTTTGTTGCGATACCAGTCAACTTGTTGTAATGGTAGTTTTTCTGTAATTTTCGAGATAACCGGGGGCAACGCAATATACCCCGTCGTTTAAATGAGGTTGTTGTGGAGTGCAGGTTCTATATCCGAAAAATAGGAGGGCTAAAATGTGAAACCGCGATTTGCTGATTTCTCACCGTTGGATGATGATCTGATGGCACACGAGGGGACCTAAGATTGCCCAATCTTAGGGCGACCTACGGCTAGCACGCGTCTTTCTTTTTTTTGCCTAAGTGGTACATAGTTTTTAACCGCCTATTATGTTTTGTTTTTCTAAAGTCCTCCCACGACGAGTTTTAGGTACTCGTATCATTACACACTAGTTATTATCGTCATTGGGTTCTGATCCCTTTTCTAAGTTTCATGTATGAATTCATTATCATGTATGAATCAGTTCAGCGAAACTAAGGATCGAGTTGCAAATTAACACTAATTTCAGAAAATATCTAACTCCACGTCTTTGAATACAATGCCTCCATTTAATTTTCACCTAATCAAGTGGCTTCAGCAAGAAAGTTCAGTGCGCAGTTCACCTATATCTATCGAGCGAGCAGCGACCACACCGCACCACCAGACAACGAGAGACACGCAGTGCTACACAGGAAAAGAGCCGCAGGGTAGCTAGCTAGCTGCACTAGTACGTAGCCATGGCTGCTTCACCGCCACTCCGTCACGTGGCCATGCTCCCGTTCATGGCGAAAGGCCACGCCATGCCGCTGCTCTCCACCTGGCGCGCCTCCTCCTCTCCCGCCGTCTCGCCTCCACGGTAACCTTCTTCACCACCCCGCGCAACGCACACTTCGTCCGCGAGGGGCTCGCCGGCGCCACGGCCGCGGCTGTCGTCGAGCTACCATTCCCCTCCGGCTGCGACGAGTCTGCCCCGCAGAGCATGGCCGAGCTCCCGTCTTCGGCCCACCTCGTCGACTTCCTTTCCGCCATCGCCGCTCTCCGTCCCGTGTTCACCGCCGCCCTTGCGAGCGTGGAGCCCAAGCCAGACCTGCTCGTCCACGACGGCTTCCTTCTGTGGGCCACGGACGTCGCCGATGAGCTCGCCCTGCCGCGGCTTGTTACGCTTGGCATGGGCGGCTTCGCGTCCTACGTTTGCCGGGTGATGATGGAGCACCGGCCGCACGCAGGCCTTCTCTCGCCGTCGGACCCGTTCGTGGTCCACGGGCTGCCGGGCCTCCAGTTCACAAGGGCCGAATTTACCCCGCCCTTCGATGACCCAGAGCCCACCGGGCCACACTGGGACTTCGTGTCTGAGAGCTGCAGGCGTATGTACTCCAGCAGGGGCATTATCGTCAATTCTTTCAGCGAGCTCGACTCGGCGTACATCGACCTATGGAACGAAGAGTTCGACACCAAGATGTGGGCGATTGGGCCGCTCTGTCTTGCTGTGTCCGAACCAGCCCATACCGTGGACCGGGAAATATTGGACTGGCTCGACGCAAGGCTCGCCATGGGAAGGCCGGTTCTCTATGTCGCGTTCGGATCACATGCCGAGTTGAGCCGAGCACAGCTAGAGGATATCGCGGTCGGGCTAGACCGGTCAGGCCTAGACTTCCTGTGGGTGGTCCGGTCCAAGTGGTTCACCAGTGAAGACCGGTTTAGCGACCGGTTCGGTGATAGGGGTAAGGTGGTTGAAGGTTTCATCGGCCAACTCAGGGTGCTAGGCCACAATGCCATTAAGGGGTTCTTCACTCACTGCGGGTGGAACTCGGTGTTAGAGAGCATCGGCATGGGTGTTCCAATACTGGCCTTTCCATTGGCGGCCGAGCAAGAGCTCAACGCGAAGTTCCTTGTCGACGTGGTTCACGTCGGGCTTAGAGTTAAAGGTGCCGTTGACAAGGAAGTTGCAGGTGGGTTAGTTGTGAGTGTAGATGTGCACGTGTTGACAAGGGAGTTGATCTTTGGGGAGGAAGGGAAACGGGCCGCTGCTAGAGTTCATGCGCTCTCGGCGTCTTCTAGAGAGGCTATGGAAATAGGTGGGTCATCGTTTGTAAACCTGGAGCTCATGGTGCGAGAGATCAGCGGGACGCATGCTAAGAGCGAGTAGTTCTTATTGTAGCTCATTGTTGATTTGTAAGTGTACTACGAAGTGGCGGTGGCAGTAATTGTCTCTGGATCATTCCTAGAGTATTTGGCTTAGTCAAAATTTCTGTCGATGTTGATTGGAGCCATGTACTCATGCCGAGTAATATCTTGTAGTACGTACTGTCTGCTTGGTAGTAGACTTGATATTACCTGACCCGAGTAGTATCTTAATTTAACAAAAATAAGGTACTTCCGCAGGTTTGAAAGTTCTTGCGATCTTTGTGTCTCGTGACCTAACGTGCAAACTGGATCGATTGGCTGACGGAGACCTAGCTAGTTGGCAGTCTCCACGTGCGATGCGTGTACGGGCAGTACCAACCATGATGTCGTGTCGTCGCCCCCACCCCCACAGTTTCCACTAGGTCGTGTTTCATCAGTTGCAAATAAGTCGAAGAGCATCTCCACGGGCACCCATTTAAGTTGTGTCCGGCCTGCTATCCGATAATTTGATGGGCGGGTGCCACAGTGGCGCTCCCAAACAGCAGCCTTGCTTTCTATATGATGAAAACACTGGGAAAATTGGTATATAATAATTATACAAACAAATAAGTAGTTTAACCGTTATTACAATAATTTAAAATTTTGAAATTCTTCAACTTAGTTCAAACAAATCATCGTGATAGAAGTACTATTTAGCTTTCATAACCCATAAATGTGCCACAAGATCAGTTTGGAGTTGCTTGTGAACTTCCTCATCACGAATTTCCTGGTGAACACTAAAAAACATCAAACGTGGCAGACACATCTGGTTCTTGATTCGCAAGAGTGCCCTGAAAGTCGAACGGCTCATCGAACACCATTCTCACGTCTCGCTCACTCTCGATGACCATATTGTACATGATAATACAAGCGTTCATGACATCACACATTATCTATCGTCCAAGATAGAGAAGGATATCTGATCAAAGCAAACCGTGACCGGAGTACACCAAATGGCCCTTCCACATCTTTCAGTACAACCTCCTGTTTTTTTGGAAAAAAATTATTTGCCTCACCGACAGGGTCACGAATTGCTTTCACAAATATAGACCAATTAGGATATATGCCGTCGGCTAGGTAGTACCCTTCGTCGTACTCACGGCGATTGATCGAATAGTTGCAGTCCGGAGCATGTCCTTCAGCTAGTCCCTGAAATACCGGAGAGCGTTGCAACACGTTGATGTCATTGTGAGAACCGGCCATCCCGAAAAATGAATGCCAAATAAAAAGATCCTAATCAGGGACAGCCTCAAGCGCAACAGTGCACTTTCCGTGATGACCACCTTTGTACATCCATTGCCAAGCACATGGATTATTCTTCCAACTTCAATGCATGCGATCGATGCTTCCAGGCATCTCAGAAAATCCTCTTGCGTGTCCTTATGCCAAAAAACTAGTTGTGTCTGTTTCATTTGGTGATCTCTAGTACGCAGGAGCAAACACTGCAACTACTGCCTTGCAAAATCAAAATGTGGCAGCAACGACGGTGGTCTCAGACATACGAAAATAGTCATCCAATGAATATGCAGGGGCTCCATATGCAAGACATCATATTGGAGCCGTGCATTTCTGAAGAGTTGATAATCCTAGAAACCAGACGCAATCTCTTTTTAGCTCAAAGTAGTCTTTATAATCCCAAACACCGTGCATAATTCGCCTAAAAGACTTCTCTGCTCATCCGTAAACGCCGGCGAAATTCATGAGGTAGGTTTGTCGGCGTGTCCGAGAAATAGTCGTCCCGTAGAAGTCTGTGCCGAGTTGCCCTTCGACGATTCTTGTTCGCCATGCGCCCTTTCCTTGATCCTCCATGCTTTGGCTTGGCTTCCTCCTCAGCCATCGGCTCTAACAGATCCACCATGACCATCTCATTCTCGTCGTCGTCTGCAAGGGGGGCTACTCTTCCATTATTTGACAAAACATGATCTTATCGTCACTATCCATAATCTATTGGACAAAAGCCAACTATTAGCCATGAGCTTAAGAAGTTTAACGGCGGTTCATCGACCCGAGGCAAACGGCCGAACACCTTACCTATGGGGTGGCAGCAAGGAAGAGGCGGATGCGGTTGAATGACTTGCGGTGGCACGCAAAAACGACGGGGAACGGCGACGAGCGGCGACGAATCGGCCAACGTCATACGCGCTCGACTCCTGCGTAGAGGTGGTGACGACAAGGGTGCCGGCGATGGTGCGAATCGGCGGCGGGAGGAAACAACGGAAAGTTGGGGGCAAATGACTATCGGCCGGTGCGGGCTTGTCTCAATGCCGGGCAGGGGCCGCTGTCGGGTGGGGTGACCGGACGATGTCCAGCGCCACTAAGTTTAGCGGGACGGCTGAAGGTATTGGACATAAATTTGGTGAGTGGACGCCTTTGGGGTGTCGCTGCGGTAGGTTTTGTTGTCCGGGCCCATTGTGCATTTGAGCGCCGTTTGGTGGAGATTCTCTAATTATTTCTTGACAACAAACAGACACCTCACCACCCCGGTAGCCTACTTGGAAGATGCAGAGAGCTCACTAATCCACTGCAGTGGTACTTCTAACAGCGGTACGTTTTGACTTGCCTCCCCAAATATCAACTACCTCGTCAACACCTCCACGTCTCTGCTCAACACTAATTCACTGCCCGTCTTGTCCACGACATCTTTTGGTGAAACCCTAGGCCCGACGTCCACGACAAACTTCGCATGCATTGAGCTTTTGCTTTGCCGCCGTCGAAAACGCTGTATTTATAAAGCGGGGCGAAAGCCTATTTCGACTGCTGAGCTTCAGCGGAGTAGCCATCGATGGAGTTAGCGTCCGTGCTTACGTGCGCACGTACGTGTGGTTGTAGGTGTGTGTCGCGGTGTGGTGTACGTGGTCACATCTCGCTGTATAGACGATACAGGCGAAGTGTGTAATTAAGTTTCTACCTACACTGGCCTGCGTAGGCATGTGCTGCTGTGCAGGCTTTATACGAACTGCGATGATTATTGGGTTAGGTACTCCGAGTAGGTGCACGCAAGTGCTATGGGGACATGCATGCTTCATTGCCCAACTACTCCCTCCGTCTTAAAATAATTGTCTTAAAGTTGGATAAAAATGGACGTATCTTACAGTAGAATATGTCTATATATATCCACTTTTATCCAAATTTGAGACAATTATTTTGAGACGGAGGGAGTACTAGATTTCTGCCATCGGTTTAGTTTAGAGCATTTCCACCACACGTTTTATTTGGGTCCGCCATCCCAATGGAGCACTCATTTGTGGCGTCGGACGTGTGTCCACGGATTTATTTTAAGGGTGGTAGTCTGTAACCTCCCTGAATTTTTGAGATAGTCAAAAATCACAAAAATTTAAAACTTTTGTTATCAACTAAAGCAAGTCACCAAAAACAAATAAAACTCAAAAAAGGAAACATTATTTTTTATTCCAACGTTATTGGCAATGATAATCCAAATGCATATAATTTCTAAAACCTTAAACCCTCAAAAATAATTATTCAAAGAAAATTATTTTTCCCAATTTGAAAGCCTTAAAAATATAAAATGAGTTTCACAATATTTTCTCGGTTTGAAAAGGAGTAAATAACTTAGAGAACACCGTTTTAAAATATATTTTGTCTAAAATTTATTTTGACCATAATATCTTTTATTTGATTTTATGTAAGGCAAATAACATTAAGTAACCATTGGTCTTTTGTTCATATTTTGAAAATATAAAAGTTTGATTTTGTTTAAAACAACACCTTAATGTTTTCATTTGAAAGATAAAGATTTTACAAAACCATAGAAGTTAATTTGAGGTCATTTGGTATAATAAATCAAAAGAATGGCTAAATAAATAAAAACAGAAAACAGAAAAAGAAAAGAAAAAAAGTGAACCAGCCCACCACCCAGCCTCTATCCCTTGCACGTGCGCAGATAAAACTAGACCAGCACCGGGCCGTCAGGACCCAGCAAGCGGCCCAGCAAGCCAGGAAGAAAACCCGCCAGCAGCCCGCAGCCAGTCTCTCTCCCCTTCTTCCTCTAACCGGTGTGTCCCCCGTGACATAAGCGCTGATGTATCGCTCTTCTTCATCCCGTGCAAGAAGAGGATTCCGTCTCGGGAGGGAATTCTTCCGCGTCGATTCCTTGCGAATCAATTCACAAACCCTAGCCCGGAGAGGTCCCTTTAAAAGCCCATGATCCCAGATTAGTTTCCCCTCTCTCTATTTCGGAAATCATGTGCCCACACTCCGAAAATTTCTCGCCGGAATAGATCTCAGCCGCTGTCGTGTTTTGTTTATTCCGGCGTGGAACGTGAGTCCCCGCGGCCCATACCTAGCCCATCTAGTTCTCCTCTCCGAGGCGCACGTCCCTGACCCCCTCTTTGATTTTTGTACGCAGCAAAACGGCCGCGCCGTGCACACCCGAGGACGCCGGAGCCCGTACCGTCTCCGCCTGCGCCTCGCCGTCGCCAAGGAAACGCGGGACCACGCCATCACCTCCATCGCGCTCGACATCCCGCGCCGCACCTCGTCGTCACCTACATCGAGCCAGAAAGCCACAGGAGAGCCAACGCCGTCGATTTCTGAGCCACAGGTCACCGGAGAACCGCCAGATTTTCCATTGCCGACGACCCCGAGTCCCTCTGTCACCCAGCTCCGTCAGATCCTAATCCAAGCGCCCAGATTAGATCCTCGACCGAAAAGGTAACTTGCAATCCCGTGCGTCCACCCTCACTCAGATCGAACAGTTCACAGCCGCGATCCAGACTGAAGCGGTACGAACCAATCAGGAGACTCCGTTCGTTATCCCCCGGATTGCCTATTTTCTAGTTAAAAGACAAAAGCCCCTATAATTTTGCAGAAAAGCCCCCCATCTTAGAACTTCAATAACTTTTGAACCCCTTGGCCAAATTGAATGATTTTGTACCTTTTGAAATCGGCAAGATGTGTAGAACACTTTAGAATCAATAAATTTCACTTTTGATACGTGAACACACTTGCTATTTGTAGATCTTTGTAAATCATGATTTGTTAGTAACTTTTGTTTTCTAAATCCAATTTGTGAAAATTTAAACTTTTTGAAAAGCTCTGAACATGTAGACACTGTTAGTACTTGCCAAAATTAAAATTGACTATTTAAAATTTGTTCAACTTCAAATATGTTTGTTTGATGATTTTTGGCATATTTTAAATTCTGCAAATCCAATTTTTGCAAATAAAGTATTTTTGGAGACCTTATGATGTGTACTAACAGTCTCTTGCTCCCAAAATAATTTTTAGCTAAGTTGAAATGGTTTTGGTTGTTATATGCTCATCCTACTATTTCTGACTTAGTTTATTTTCTGTAATTATTTTCAATATGTTTTCTCTAGCAAAATTGTGCTAAGGACTAACCTTAGACCAGAGAGACCAAAACCAAAGCCCTTAGAATATTGATAAGTTATTTTTCCTAGTTAACCCTCTAGTTTAAAAACACTAAGTCTGGTCTTGTGAAAAACTCATGAAGTGCAATGAGGATGCCCCCATTTGTCAACTTGTGATTTTCAACATGATGCCAAGGAAGGACTCAGCCATCTCAAGAATTTCAACATGAAGCTAGAAGGACAAAGAAGTACTTCCCCAAGAAGACAAACTTTAGAAGCATCTCCAAGAAGTGGAAGCACTTAGAAGAAAACAAGAGGAACTTCAAGAAGACCAACCCCATCTCTCTTTTTTTCTAAGTATTTTATCTCCTTTCTTTCCTGTTCCCTTTTTGTGATATGGATAAGTTAGATGAAGACCATCCCCTAGTCTGCATCAAAACCATCAAGTGTTGGAAATTTTAGTGAAGTCCCCACACCAAGGAGGAAGCTACAAAGGAGCCTGAATATTTTCCAAGACCAATGATGTGAAGACTTAGGATTTCTTTTCTAATACTTAGAATTTAAGAGGATTAGTGCCAAGTTTGTTTTGTCCAAGACTTAGAATTAGTTTCTAAAGTGAGATGGCAGTTTTGACCAAGACTTCAACAAGAAGATGAAGATTTTGACAAGTCCTTTCTTAAGGAGCTCTAACAATCTCTATTACCTCTCTTACTCTATATGACTAAGTCCCTAGACCCAATAAGGATAACTACAAGCAAGGACATTGAAGAAACATGCAAAAAGGACTTAGACATCAGAAGCAACTCAACGAAGCACAAGAAGACTTGAGGAAAACAAGACAGAAATAGATTAGACCTTTGTGTGATCTTTTGATCAAAGACCAACCCTTAGTCCCAAATGGAAAACTCTAACTACAAATACTTAGTATAGTTTGAGCATTGAAACTAAATGTTTTCACATGTTTTCATTGCTATGTCTATTTCTTTGTATGTTTTCTTCATTTGTCTATATGATTGTTAGCATGCTTGTTTATTCTGTTGTTGTGTTTTCAGTGTACAGATTGTACGGAGAGCAACGTTCCATTTTGTGAAGAGAGAGTTTAACTTCTTCACCAAATTCAAAGGCAAGTAACACACCATCCATCCACCCATTACTTTCTATATGCATTATAGAGTTTTGAGTAGTATGCATGATAGGAATTTTAATAAGTTATATTATGCTATGCTATTATCCTAGTAGTGTAGCCATCCTTTTTACCTTTACTTTGTAGACATTAAGCTTAGTAGATGCTTAGCATTGCTATTAAATAGTTTTCATTAGATGTTGAGGAAAATTCTAAGTACTAAGATTAATGAACTACCTGGGTGGATTTGGTTGTTTGGTTGATGAGAGTTGAGTGTCGCCCCGAGGGGTGTTCACTTGCTGATTGCCACCTAGGAACAAATAGATTACTATGTCCTTCTAAGTTTAGTAGCTTCCCGTGAAACCTTTAGTCATATGGGCTCTGTCTTGATCAACTAAGTTGAATGAACTCACCAATGCTTGACAAGTAGATGTAGGGGGTGTAGGTTGGAACGGGTCAAGCCGGACGGTGGTGGAATTTCTTCTGAAATATCTGGTCTCAATCTTCTCCTTCCCGTAATGCACTCAGGGTGTATAGGATGTTTGGGCTGATTTGAGTCTGAAGGTGAAAGTGCACAAACTCTGCAGAGTCAACAAACTAAGATCTTAGTCGTGTCCCCGGTCATGGACAATTTGAGCAGCTAGACAAGGAATGATGGAAGAATCTCATCATGCCAACTTCATAATAAAATTTTGATGGGTAAACATGGGAAGGAGATTTACCCTGGTCTCTATCAGTGGTACTACTTAAATTAGTTCTGGTTTACTGGTTTCTATCAGTGATACCTTTTTATAGATGAAAATGTTTTATGATAAAATATAGGAGAAAACTAGATTTATGCAAACTTAGCCGAAACTCCACTCAGCCAAATATGCATGTAGTATTAGTCTTCCCATTTATATCCACCATAGTGTTACTTTCCAATACATTAAATTGTATTGACTCCCTTGTGACTGCATATTCCATCCTGGAGATGAATCTGAAGACGTGTGAGGTTTCGGTCAGGATCTCGAGTCTACAACCAACATATTTTGCCTGTGACACATGAAGATGATGAGGCTCATTGTTGTACTATGTTTTCCGATGTATTTCTGTTTCCTGCTAGTCTTCTGTGACTATGCAAGTTGTAATCATATTTTGTTAAGACTGGAGCATCGGATGTAATAGATTTTGACGCATTTGCATGATATTTCATTTTGAACTGTGGTGCTAGCAATGGATCCAGGAACTAGCACAATAAAACAGATTTCTTGCATTATTTAAATGTGGGAATGCTACAAAATGGTATCAGAGCATTGTGTTTCCTATAGAATTCGAGACCCTAAGTTTGGAAAAGACCCTAGGTTGAAAACCTATTTTATTCAAATCTTCTAAAGACAAAACTCACATCTTTCTCATACCCTCTGATCCATTATTCACATTCAAAATCGTCTTCTCTCATTATAGATGACATAGCTCTTGTTCCATCAAGACATAATTGGTGATAATCATGACATGAAGCACAAGGAATACCTTTCACGTGACCCTTTGGTTTCAACATGAAGATATTCAAGACAATTGAAGAAACTTGGAGATATATCCAGACTTCACTACAAGTAGAAACTCCTCAAGGTGTTGAGAGAAGAGCCTGAGGAGACTCCAGAAGATATAGATGAGACCACCAATCTAGTTACTTTGTTAGAACAACGTGATCGTGTTAGTGTATTGATCATGCCAATAAGTGTGGCATGGTAATATTAGTTTGTTTTCCAAAACCTTGTTGTTTGGTGTGAAGAATGCTTGTTAGTCCTTGTTTGTAAGATGAATTTTCTTGCTCTGTTGTGTTGGGTAGGAATCTTCTTTAGATCCTTCTAAATCTCTACTCATCTATGCTAAACTCATCCAGATACCTAGCTAGAATGCCAACAACCATGAGAAGATCAACAACAAGATGGAAGATTGCCAAGGACATCAAAATATCAAGTTGAGACGGGCCCAAAGACTTTTTATTGACCCAAAGAGTGATCCCTCAGTGTCAAATAAAGTTTAAATATGTTGGTCTGCAACTCTACTGCGAAGTAAAGTTCCACTCAAGACACACATGGAGACAAGCCACACAAGCCATGAGATTAGTGAACCCACAAAGATTTCTTTTAATGGTGGTAGCCACCCAGTTGCAATGGAAAACAAGTAACTCAAACCTATCATTCTTTCTAGCCTCCCCAAATCTCGGGACAATATTTTTTTAAGGGTGGTAGTCTGTAACATCCCTGATTTTTTTGAGACATTCAAAAATCACAAAAATTTAAAAATTTTGTTATCCACTAAAGCAAGTCACCAAAAACAAAAAAAACTCAAACAAAAAGGAAACATTATTTGTTATTCCAATGTTATTGGAAATGTTAATCCAAATGCATCTAATTTCGAAAACCTTAAACCCTCTAAAAAATAATTATGTATATGACTTCCTTTGCTGATAGCAATCATGATAGCTTTTTGTTACGCGCTACGGTCGGGGTAGCTAACAGTGACTTGTGACTGCCACGGACCCTCTTGGAGTGATTTTCATTATGCCTTCTGAGATCATGATTTTATATGGAATCTTTTAACTTGTGAGTTCTACGTTGCGGTTTTCTGGCACTTCCACCATCCATATTTGCTAGCCTCTTGGGTACTGTGCATTGCTCATTCTCACATTGAGAGTTGGTGCAAACTTCGCTAGTACATCCAAACCCCGTGGGAGAACTTTTTTCTTCTACACATAAGCCAATATTTATCTTCCTCAAAACAGAGATATATTGCCATACAACATCCATCATCATTATGTTACTTGTCATGCTTCATTGTTATTTTGCATACTGCTGCACTGGCAGGAGCATTTAGGACATCAGAGATATTTCAATTTGAGTTATGAGTACTAAAAGTGTGATGATTCATTGTAAAATAGAGTGTTGCCCCTACAAGTGAGGTTATAAATTAAAAAAAATTAAAAAAAGAGAAAAGGCCAAAAAGAAAAAAAAGAGAGGCAAAATAGAGATAATAAAGAGAAGGGGGAAGCACTACTATCATTTATTCCACACTTGTGCTTTGTTCGCGTCATTACTTTAGTTTGGAGAGATTATTCATATTATCACTTACATAACTATGTGGGGAACTTACATTATAGAAGTTGGCTTGTATATTCCAATGATGAGCCTCCTCAAAAGAGCTCTAGGTCTTTGTGAGCAAGTAGGTTGGATGCACCCCCACTAGTTCCACTGGAGAGCTTTCATACACTTATAGCTCTATATGCATCCGTCATGTGGCAATCACTACTCCTTGCATAACTTCGATTATAAGAATTCCTCTTGTCTAATGATCACTTTCAGTTGTGTGAGACTTTCTTCCATTGACCATCCAAACCCCCCCCCCCCCCCCATAATGTTCTTTTAGCCATAACATCCTGGTGCCAGGAACCAATACAGAACGCTTGCTTGTTTCAAGTGCACAATTATTTGAATGATTTTCCTACGTGCATATTGTTGTCACTTGACTTGATCCTAACAGGAGTTGTTGTGAGAGTCTGATGCCTTGGATGATTATATTGTTGTTCTTGAAGCTTAAATCATCTTTAATATAATTTGCACAGTGGATTGTCTTTTACTATTGATTCATTGAAACGTTTTACTTTGTTATTCTTAATGGTTTATACATTATTCTATTTGATATCAACTATAAACCATAACCTTTATTCATTTAATCATAGTTTACATGCTTTACATTACTATGATGATCAAGTTTATGTTGGTAGCATGTCACCTCAGAAATTATGGTGTTTTCTATCGTTTACCTACTCGATGACGAGTAGAAACTAAGCTTGGGGATGTTGATACGTCATAAACGTATCCGTAATTTCTGATGTTCCATGTTGTTTTCATGTTGTTTCCCACATGTTTGTTATACACTTTATGTCATTTTTATCGATTTTTCGGACTAACCTATTGAAAAGATGCCACAGAGCTAGTTCCCTGTTTTCTGATGTTTTTTAGTTTCAGAAAAGTTGTTCTGTAAATATTCTCAGAATTGGAAAATTTGAATCCCGGAAGTCTTAGAAATCCTGGAGGTTCCACAGAGTCCCGAAAAGACCCGGAGGGGGCCTCATGGGGCCCACACCATAGGGCGGTGCCCCCGCACCTTTATCGCGCCGGGGGTGGTGTGGGCCCCCCATGCCTGCACCGCCTCTTGCCCTTTCACCATAGCAAGATATCACTTTTACCCGAGAAATACCCGAGGCTACCGTCACCGTCATCCCGAGATAGGGAGGGTTCTGGAGCTCTCTCCGGCACCCTGCCGGAGTGGGAAATCATCACCGGAGGGGTCAACATCACCATGCCTTCCTCCGAAGTGAAGCGTGAGTAGTTCATCCCTGAAATACGGGTCCATAGAAGTAGCTAGATGGTTTTTCTCTCCACTTTGTACCTCATATTTAGATCTTGGGAGCTGCCTAACATGATCAAGATCATCTTTCCGTAATGCTACATGTTGTGTTTGCTGGGATTCGATGAATGTTTAATGTTATGTCTTTTGATTATTAATATATCATGTTATCTTCATGCTTATGTTATTTATGATCTTGCATGCTCTCCATTATTAGTAGATGCTCTGGCCAAGTAGATGCTAGTAACTCCAAGAGGGAGTATTTATGCTCGATAGTGGGTTCATGTCTCCTTTGCATCTATGCTCGAGTGACAAAAATGTGACGGATGGAGGATGTGATGTTGCCATTAGGGAGGAAACAACAATGCCTTTTCTAAGGATGATGTTATTGTTTACATTACACACTTTGCTTACTGCGATTATCTGTTTCTTGCAACTTAATACCCAACGTTTGTTTGGATGATATTCGGAGGGTGGATTATTAGTTATAGATGCAGTTGGATAACGATCTATGTATCTTGTTGTAATGCCCGCATGAATCACATAGTAATCTTTATGTCTTGCATATGCAATACGGTGCAACCTTCATTTCCGTTAATTTCCCAGTTGTAATTTGTTCACCACACATATTATTTATCTTTCACGGAGAGACACCACTAGTGAACTGTGGACCCCGGTCCTTTTTCCTCATACTGATAAACACCTACTACTTTCATACTGCTCTCATACTGTTCCTACTGTTGTCCACACCATACGTTTAACCTCTTTGTGTTCAGCAAAACCAGTGAGATTGACAACCTCACTGCTTCGTTGGGGCAAAGTGATTTGATTGTGTTGTGTAGGTTCCACGTTGCTTCTGAACCGGTAGTGCGTCCTGCCATCTCAGCTGCTTCATCTTCTTAAGTTACTCCTTCCTTCTACTAGTCGATTCAACCTTGGTTTCTTTCTGAGGGAAAACTTGCTCATGCACTCTTCATACCTTGCTCTTGGGGTCTCCCAACGAACGTGTATTCACACGCATCACTTGCTCGATTACCAGATGCTCTTTAGAGCTCATCTCTTGAGCCGGGCCTCGTTTTGACTTCTTGGTAGACGACATCGATGCAGTAGGTTCCACGGCCTTCACTAAAGCTTGTTCATCACCGCTTTTATCCTCTTCCACATCCGGTACTTGCAATTGTTCTTCTTCCTCCATTCCCTGACCTGAATCGTTCAGTTACTGCGAGCCGTCGTCTTGACCTCCACCGTCATTGGGTCTACCGGGGAGTGTACTTTCTTGTATTATCGCGAACACATGTTCTTCACCCTGTGTGCCGTCCATAGCTCAACTAATACAAATGGAAGATAAAATACTTTAGTAAGTCAAATATTTGAACAAGTCAATCACTTAAATATTTTAATAAATTCAAATGCAATCAAGTTTCACATATGTCAAATATTTGAACAAGTCAATCACCCGTAAATAAGAAGAATTACAACTAAGTCAATAAACTAAGTAATAATTACTACCAAATAATCACACTATGATATTCCTAAGTAAAAAATCCTACGTACTATAAAAAACACCGTCAAACTATTAATATTTGCTAAGTCCCATTACTACTAATAATTCTAATTACTAATATTTGGTAAGTCCCATTACTACTACTAATTCTAATAAATACTAAGTACTAATATTAATTGCTAAGTAAAAAGTACTAATTCTAATAAATACTAAGTAAAAAGTACTAAGTAAAAAGTACCAATTCTATTAGATACTAAGTAAAAAGTACTAATTCTAATAGATACTAAGTACTAAGTAAAAATTTTAAACTCACTTTTATGTCTCTATAAAAATTAGTCCTTGTTGTCTATGGGAGAGGACACAATTATCAAGATAACCCAATTGGTTTCATTCAAAAATAATTTTTAGAATTTGAATTACAGGCGGATTTCTGATTTGACCATTTTTAAATAGCAAGTGTGTGCACGATACAACTTTAAGTTTCTCTGGTTCCACGGTGTTCTACATGTTCTAAGAAATCCAGAGACTATAATTTTATAGGATTTGGACTTGTAGACCTCAAGCTAGGAATTATTTTGTGTTTTTTAGCTGTTTTGCAAAATAAATAATGCTCTAGAATTTTCTATAGAACCTATGTTATATTTTTTATAAATGGATAGAGAATTTATGTAGCTATCCAGTTGTTAAAACGTCATAATTTTTGGACTAATATTTGATTTTATATCGATTTTAAAAGCTGACAAAAAGTTTTGGATTTGAATTCCTAATATTAATTCCTTTTTTTTACTAAGTACTAATATTACTAACACTAAAACTAACAGTACTAATATTACCTAATACTAATACTAACATTACCTAATACTAACACTAATACTAACACTAATACTAACAGTATTATATTACTAACAGGACTAATACTAAAATAAAAAAACAGTACTAATACTAGTACTAGGAAACGTGGGCATGTAACCTCACGCTGACGTCACCCCCACGTCAGCAGTGGCCGGCCCGGCTCGGTTGAGCTCGTCGGCAGCGAATCCAGCCGGGGGAGGGCGTGTGCGGGTGCGTGTGGGGTGCGGGGGAGGGAGTTAGCTCACCAGGAGGTCTCGTCGGCGAGGAGTCTCGACGGCGAGGGCGCGGGGGCGGGCACGGCGGCGAGGTCGCGGGCGCGAGAGCGGGTATGGCTGCGAGGAGGCCCGTGGTGGCGTGGAGGAGGGCTTTCCGGCGGCGGCGAAAATCCGGCAGCCTAGCGGCGCTGCTGTGGCTTTCGTCGTCGTCGGGGACTTTATCTTCTGCGAGTTAGCCCCCGGCGGTGGCTCCGCTCGGGGTTATATACGAACGACCCTTTTGCCCCGATTGGTGGCACAAACCGGGATAAAAGGGGGTCAACTGGGGCAAAAGGGGGGGGAGCTGGGAGGTGGATTTCGCGCGCACCACCAACCCTTTTGCCCCGGTTGGTGGCTCCAACCGGGGTAAAAGGCCCTATTTTCCATTTTCGCAACCCTGCCGCCATTTTCTTTCCTACCACGTTTCAAATACTTTTTAAAATACATTTCAAATGGTTTTGAATTTCGAGAAAGTTTGAATATGAAAAGTGTTTAAAATTGCATGAACATTTATAATACATTTTTTGTTTTAAAAATTAATTATTCTAACTATTTAGGCTAGTAACAATTTTTGAATTTTCAAACATTTTTAAAAACCTAGTTTATGAATTATTTTGAATTTGTAGAAACTTTCAACATGAAAAGTGTTTAAAATTGCATGAACATTTCAAATACATTTTCTATTTAAAAAAATAATTATTCTAACTATTTTAAACTAGTAACAAATTTTGAATTTTCAAACATTTCAACCCGCCATCTTTCTTCCCGCGCTTATTATTCCCGCCATCTTTCTTCTCACACTTATTCTTCTCGCGCTTTCTTTTCCCTCCATATTTCTTCCCGCGCTTTCCAACACACACATACCACATCTGAACTCATATATGCAACCTCATCACTGTTCCATGGCTTCCACCATACCCAATCTAACCTACGCGCAGACGAAGGAGATTTGTGCCTCGAACTACCCCCGCCGCCGGCTACACAGTCCGCGCTGGCTGGTACCTGAGCGCCGGAGGCGTGCCGGTCCCTCCTGTCCCTCAAGGTATGGTGCGCCGGGCGGCCATCACGAACCACTACTACCTCGAGTTCACACCGGAGGAGCGGCCGAATCCCCGCAGGAATCCTGACTACCGGCCGACTTGGGACGCCTTCTTTATCAATCTACGTGAGAAGGGCGCTCACCGGGCACGAGGAGGATGGCCCGCCTCCTTCGAACTTCAATGAGGCCGGCCGTCGGCCTGGTGACAAGGCTAAACTCTCTAGAGCGTCATGAACTACATCACTGTCGGCGATAACCCCCTCCTGTGATACCCTCACTTGCAGTCCAGGCGTGCTCACCCGCCGAGATTCAATCCCAGACCGCCGTCCGACGACATCGATGATGACGGCGACGACTTTGACGACTACGAGTACATGTATTATACTCCTAGGCAGGAGTATGACTAAACCCCACCACCTGTGTATCCACTTTTATTTCGTATTGCTGGTCTAGCTACCTATGTACCCCGCCACCTGTTAGCCCAGACGACGTGGCTTAGGCCTCGGTCAAATTTAGTTTGATGTATTAGGGTTAGTTTGAATAATTCCGCTACTTTATTTAAATTATTCCAAACTTTGTTTCAAACTATCCAACCAAACAACACAACGTACGATCACACGGAACGTGTGTTTCCTTCGAGCGCTTATGAACCATTCGATCAGCGGTGTTTTTCTTTTCGGGGGCTTCTGGACCTTTGGATCATCGATGTGTTTCTTTCGGGAAGAAGCACACGGATCGTGTGTTTCCTTCGAGCGTTTATGAGCTGTTGGATCTGCGTTGTGTTTCTTTCGATTGCTTCTGGGCCAATGGATCAGCACGCTATCATGACCACTTCGTAATTCACATGACCCTATATATATATATCCCACCTCTCATACATGTTCGACACTCAGTGGGTACTCATCTGCCATGGAAAGCATTCAGATTCCCCGTCATAAGCCCGACAGTGCATTTAGTATGCGGGCACTTCATCAGGAGCCACAGTCGGACTGTATGAAAGAGAAATCGTGTGTTTTGTTCTACATATCTAGAAATCCTCCAGTTCATCGACCGTATAGAAAGAATTCAGATTCCCCTGCATACGTCCGACAGTGCATTTGATATGCGGGCACTCAGGAGCCACAGTCGGGTTGTATGCAGGAGAAATTGTGTGTTTTGTTCTATATATCTACAAATCCTCCAGTTCATACGCACGAAAATGCATTTGATACAAAACATGTGGAAAACGGAGGTGGACTAATCCAAATACTTGAACCATGAAGGTTTTATACATTATTACATAGTAGTCTAGCAATATTACATGAACCGTGAAGGTTTAATACGTTATTCCCAACTAGTGCCGCCATTGTTTGCTTTTCTGTTGTAGCCATGGAGCATCTTCATTATTTAACGCGATGCTTGGGTCAGTTTTCACTCTAAAGGGCGGAATTTTTTGAAAGTTATTATAATCTTCTGACATGTCTATCTTGTCCTCCACTCCCATGATGTTTCTTTTCCCTGAAAGAACTATGTGACGCTTTGGTTCACCGCATGATGTACTAGAATTCGTATCGTTTCTTTTGCTCGGTTGCATAGACATGTCCTTCATATAGAAAACTTGAGCCATATCTTTGGCTAGGACGAATGGTTCGTTTCTGTACCCAAGATTGTTGAGATCCACTGATTTTATTCCGTACTGTTGGTCTATCTTTACTCCTGTCATCTTGACCCATTGGCACCGAAACAGAGGGACCTTAAAATTAGGTCCATAGTCAAGTTCCCATATCTCCTCTATGTAACCATAATATGTCTCCTTTTTCCCATTGTATCCGGTTGCATCGAAACGGACACCACTGTTTTGGTTGGTGCTCTTTTTTATCTTGTGCGATCGTGTAAAATGTATTCCCATTTATCTCGTACCCTTGGAAAGTCAGTACAGTCGAAGATGGTGACTTGGCCAACAAGTATAGCTGATTTCCCACAATGTTGCTATTCATGACGTATGTCTACAGCCAGGCGCTGAAACTATCCATGTGTTCAGCATTAATCAAGGTTTCATACAGCCCCGGGTTTTTGGACCGTATAATATTCTTGTGTTCCTCGATATACGGAGCCACCAAGGTGGACATTTGTAGAACTGTGTAGTGTGCTTTAGTGAAAGAATGTCCGTCCATAAATATCGTTGGTTTCCTTCCTAGCAAGCCTTTTCCACTCATTCTCCCCTCATGCCGCGATTCTGGAACACCAATCGACTTAAGGTCTAGAATAAAGTCAACACAAAACTCAATGACCTCCTTTGTTCCACAACCCTTGGAGATGCTTCCTTCTTACCTAGCACAGTTGTGAACATATTTCTTTAGGACTCTCATGAACCTCTCAAAGGGGAACATATTGTGTAGAAACACAGAACCGAGAATGATAATCTCTTTGACTAGGTGAACTAGGAGGTGCCTCATAATATTGAAGAAGGATGGTGGGTACACCAACTCAAAGCTGACAAGACATTGGACCACATCTGTCTGTAATGCTGATAGACTTTCTGGATTGATTACCTTTTGAGAAATTGCATTGAGGAATGCGCATAGCTTCCAATGGATAGTCGAACATTTTCTGGTAGAATCCCCCTCAACGCAATCAGAAGCAATTGCGTCATCGGCACGTGGCAGTCATGAGACTTCAGGTTTTGGAATTTTTTCTCCGCCACATTTATTATTCCCTTTATATTCGACGAGAAGCCACGCGGGACCTTGATACTACTTAGTGCTTCAAAAAAGATTTCCTTCTTTTCCTTGGTAAGAGCGTAGCTAGAAGGATCACCTTGAAACCGCTCAGGATTCTTGCCGTCTCGTCCTTTCTTGTGTTGCTTGTCCTGCCGTGCTTCACATGTATCTTTTGACTTCCGATACAAGCCAAACAAGACTAGCAGATTCACGCATAGATTCTTTGTCAGGTGCATCACGTCGATCGCAAAGCGGACATCTAGGATTTTCTAATAGGGTAGATCCCAAAATATAGATTTCTTCTTCCACATGGGTGCGTGTCCATCAGCGTCATTCGGAACAGGTTGTCTGCCATGACCCTTTTCAAAGATTACTTTCAAATCCTTCACCATATCAAATACATCATCACCAAGTCGGAGGATAGGCGTCTCCCGGGTATCTGCCTCACCATTGAAATGATTGCCTGCTTTTCTTAAGGGATGCTTGCGTGGAAGAAAACGACGATACCCGAGGTACACAATCTTCTTACATTTATCCAAATATATACTTTCGGTGTCATCTAAACAGTGTACGCATGCATTGTATCCCTAGTTTGTATGTCTAGAAATGTTACTAAGAGCGGGCCAATTGTTGATGGTTACGAACAACAGCGCTCGTAGGTTAAATTCTTTTTGTTCATGCTCGTCGCACACAGGTACACCTTCTTCTCGCCACAACTGTAAAAGTTCCTCAACTAATGAACTTAGGTACACATCAATGTCGTTGCCCGGTTGCCTCGGGCCTTGGATCAGCACTGGCATCATAATGAACTTTCTCTTCATGCACAACCAAGGAGGAAGGTTATAGATACATAGAGTCACAGGCCAGGTGCTATGGCTGCAGCTCTGCTTACTAAATGGATTCATGCCATCTGTAATTACACCAAATGATAAGTTCCTTGTGTAACCTGCAAAGCGCGGAACTTTCTCCCGATTTTTCTCCACTACGACCCATCAGCAGGGTGTCTAAACATCTCGTCTTTCTTACGGTCTTCCATGTGCCATCGCAAAAGTTTGGCATGCTCTTTGTTTCTGAACAAACGTTTCAACCATGGTATTATAGGAGCATATCACATCACCTTTGCAGGAACCCTCTTCCTGGGCGCTCACGCTCAACATCGCCAGGGTTGTCTGGTCTGATCTTATACCGTAATGCAGTACATACTGGGCATTGTTCCAAATTCTCGTACTTATCACCACGGTAGAGGATGTTGTCATGAATGCAGGCATGTATCTTCTCCACGTCTAATCCTAGGGGGCAGACAATCTTCTTTGCTTCGTATGTACTGTCGGGCAATTCATTGTTTCTAGGAAGATGCTTCTTTACTATTTGCAGCAACTTTGTAAATCCGCTGTCAGTCACACCGCTCTCGGCCTTCCATTGCAGCAATTCTAGTGTGATGCCCAGCTTTTTCTGCCCATCTTCGCAATATGGATACACCAATGTTTTTTATCCTTTAACATCTGGTCGAACTTCACCCTCACCTTTTCAATCTCACATTATGTCTCTGCATCCGTAATGGCCTGGCCAAGATCATCGATGGGCTCATCTGGTGCCCAATCTTGTGCTTCTACTTCATCGTTATCTTTCATTCCAGTATCGGTACCGTATTCAGAGAACATATCATGATAGTTGTCATCATTCTCTTCTTTTTTGTTGTCTTCCATTATAACCCCTCTTTTTCCGTGCTTGGTCCAACAATTATAGCCGGGCATGAAACCGGACTGAAACAGGTGGAAGTGGATGACTCTGTGCGAAGAGTGTTCCTTTTGATTCCGACATACAACATATGGACAACACATAAAATTATTCCGCTTGTTTGCCGAGGCCACCTCGAGAAAATAACCCACGCCATTCATGAACGTGGCAGAGCGTCGGTCAGCGTACATCCATTGCCGGTTCATCTGCATTATGATTATTACTTAAGAACTGTTACGAAACACCATGAATAAAGAAATGACCAATGTTACATCGACAGATGAAAGGATAAAATTGGTACCTCGACCGAGGAGGAGAAAGCTTATTTAATTAAGTGTGGCTCGGACAAATTAAATCATGTTTGTTGTCTGCGAGCTGAGATGGCGTTATGCTCCCGGGCATTTCATCGAACACCTTTTGTGCATAGGAGGGAAAAACAAATGAGCACACACCCCACAACATGAATATGTCCTCCAAAGTGAGTGGCATGAGAAGAGGAGAGGGCTGGCAGGGTTTATATAGAGGGGGTTGGGGGTCTTTTGCCCCGGTTGGAGCCACCAACCAGGGTAAAAGGTGTTTGCGGGACTTTTACACAGGTTGGAGCAACCAACCGGGGGAAAGCCCCCCCCCCCCCCCAACGAGGCTCCCTGCTCGCCCCAGCCCCAGCTCTGCACCCTTTTACACCGGGTCGTAGCCTAGCAGGGGCGAAAGGGGTGTTCAACACCGAGCAGAAGCCCAATTTTCCACTAGTTAAGAGACTTCTTGTATCGTAATTGCAGGGTTGCTTGAGAGGGATATATTTGACCTATAACTCCCTGAGTTCGATAAACCTTGGGTGGTCTACTTAAGGGAAACTTGCTGTTGTTCTACAAACCTCTGCACTTGGAGGCCCAAGAGTGTCTACAAGAATAGAAGCGTGCGTAGACATCAGGCATTAATGGTGGCGCTCTAGCGCTGGTGCCTCTTAGATTCAGGGTGTTGTTGATATTGTTGCTGGTGTCGGTGTTGTTCCTACCTCCCATTGCGTAACTCGTGCCAACTCCCATGCCTCCTCCCATGGCAACACCTCCGTAGCCACCTCCCATGCCACTTCCCATGCTAACACATCCATATGTACCTCCCATGCATGAACCCACTATCTAGCATATAAACCCTCTCTTAGAGATGCATATAATAACTTGGCCAAGGCACTCATACACAGCGGAGATCATTGCAAGACAAGATTAAAACTCTCTAACGATATATGTGAAGTAACTCAATATGACATGAACAAAGTAATCATAATTTCATGGTTCATCAGATCGCAACAAACATAACATGTACCAATTATATAACGGTGATCTTTAACATGTTAGGAAGCTCACAAGATCTAAACATGGTGGCACAAGGAGGAGGGAACACCATCTGGCTACTGCTATGGACACATAGTTCCTGAATCAACTACTCAACATCTTTCTAGAGGCGATCATGGAAATGTACAGACCTCCGGTGACGATTCCCCTTCGCGGCAGGGTGCCGGAGGAGGACTTCAGAAACTCTAGATTGGACTTTCGAGGTGACGGCACCTCTGTATCTGTTTCGTGGAAAATTTCTCCGTCCCTGAAGTTTCTAGGGATAAAGGCAACTTATACGCGAACAGACGGCATGAGGCAGTGTCCCGGGCCATGAGACGCCAACCAGGCGCGGCCTAGGGTGGGCCCGCGATTGGGGCTCACCTGGTGGCCTCCATCCCTTCTCCGTCTCTCCTTTGGACTCTGTCGTCGTTACAGGTAAAAAACGACTTTCGTGAATTTTCAGGACTTTTGGTGAATATTTTTTTTAGAACTTTTGAGAAACGTAAAAATAGTAGAAAACAGAAACTGGCTCTAGCCATCTTGTTGATTGGATAGTCCGTAAAATAATTCGGAAAACAAAATAAAACATGTAAGAACATTAAGAAAACAAGCATAAAGCATAAAAAGTTATAGATAAGTTTGGACGTATCAACCCCCCATATATCAGAGTCGAAGAAGGGTAGCAAGGTACAAATTATTTGCTTGGTTGTGTTAGGATACACAAATTGATATATTATAAGTTGATAAATAAAAAACAAGTTATTAAAAATAATAAATAAAAGTTTGTATATATGAAATAAAATAAAATATGGCAACACTTTGTAGTATTGTGCTGGTGTCTGCCGTGTGCCGGCACACGGCAAAAGGCTGCCAGCGCGCCATGGTCTGACAAAAACATGTCAGATCTTTTCCTTTTATTGGCACACGGGAAAGATCCAAAGTCCGTCGTGTGTTCGCATAGGGCAAAGAACTGCAAGTGGGCCAAAGGCCGATAGAAGCATGTCACATCTTTACCGTGTGCTAGCACAAGGCAAAAATTATGTGTGTTGCCACACGGAAAGAGTCAACGTGACTTCATGGTCCGGGTGAACAAATGTCCACGGTCTTTGCCATGTTATTTTTCCCGGTTTTCGCCATGTGTCATTTTTTGTCGTGTACTTTTCGTGCATTGCACTGTGCGCTATACTTTGTCGTGTGCCGATATCCAGCATATTAGAGATAGCATCGGTTTGTACTTTCGTATGTGTATTGTGCCCTTTTTGCATATATATAAAGAGATCACTGGTGGAGGCTAAGCACCACCGAAACCTAATACTATCGTTTCTTAATTTGGAACCAGCGGCTTTGGCCCTGCTACCAAATTAACAACAGTCAGTTGTGTTCCGATAATGCTGCCTCCATGAGCTCCCACAACACACCTCATTGGTTGATGGATACCGGTCACAAATGAGCTCGAGCGACTCCACATGCATGAGGGCTACAGCGGGAGGGACCATGTTCACCTCGCTAACCGTCAACCTTTGTCTAATTCACATATTGGTCACTCCACATTAGCCGGTTCATCACTTCACCCGAAAAATATACTTTATGTTTCTCATCTTAGTCATAGTCTTTTCTCTGTTTATCGCCTTCTTTCTGATAATGAAGTGTCCGTTGAATTTCACCTCATTTTTCTGTGTTAAGGACAAGGCCGGGAGGAGAATTCTTCTTCATGGTAGACATCATGACATGCTCTATCATATTCCTTATAGCCGAGCGTGTTCCACATGGTCATCTTGCCATGCTAGCTCGAGTGTTAGGCTCTCGTCGTCACATTGGCATCAGCGATTGGGCCACCCCCTCTAATAATGTAGTGTAAAACATTATTAAGCACCCTGATTTATCTTGTTTCCCATCGGATAATTCTGTTTTAATTTGTGATGCTTTTCAGCGTGCAAAGAGTCATCAGCTATCTTATAATACTTCTCATCGTGGTTGCACTATGCCTCTTGAGTTAATTCATTCTGATGTTTGGGGACCCGCTGTTGCCTCTTCTGGTGGTTACAAATATTATGTTAGCTTTGTTGACGACTATCCCGGTTTTGCTGGATTTACCTTCTTATACATAAGTTTGATGTCGAGAAAGTCTTTTATGCTTTTCAGGCTCATGTCACTACAACAAAATCATCACGTAAAGACGTTATTTATGTGACGGTTTTTTTTCGTCTTTACAATAGTAGAGCGGCTCTTTATAAGGACGCTTTTTGAGACGTTCAATGTCGCGTCCCTAGTTTTTTGTTTGAGAGACAAATTAATAAATATGTTTGCCAATTTATAGATACCTAGAGACGAATTCTGAGACGACTTGGAGTACGTCTCTTTTGGATCTAACCATAGAAACTTTTATAGGCCTTTTCTAATGGGGGAATATATATTTGTTATTATTAGAGTAATATATAAAAAAAGTTAAAGGGAATTATACGCGCGCTTGCGCGCTTGAACTATTTTTTTTGAGGTAACTTGCGCGCTTGAATTAGGAAACTTGACCCCAACAAAATGGTCTTGGCGCTGACCTTTCTAGTTTTACCGCTTCACGATTTTTGTTTTGCAAAAAAATAATACCCATATATATGGTCGTCCGCCTTTTACTCTCTCCTTTATTTTCTTCAGCCGCCACAAAACTTCTTGAACCAGATCGAATCGGATGTCCTTATTCTTCTGCCCCAGGTTTGTGCTCCTCGGATCCATCTAAAGTTTAATTTATTATTGAATCCAGTGATCCCCTTTTTCTTTCAGATTTTTGTTTCATCCCGATTTCCTCATCGCCGTGCCGTCGGAGAGTCCGGTCGTCGCTGTAGATCAACCTCGTGAACGTAGACTGGCACAAGCCCAAGAAGTGTCACCAGGAGTGTGAGAAGAGCTGCCTCGTCATCAAAACTGGTAGATCTGAATCGAACTCCTCACTCTCCTCCTCGAATCGATCATCCATGGTCCATCAAATCTCGCCTGACCATGGGCTCTGATCAATCGATCCCGCGCTCGCGTGTTCAGTGGAATTGGACGGTCCCTTGATCGAATTCTGACGGCTGTTTTCAGACCTTTTTAATGCCAAACTGAATGCAAAAACTTATTTTAGGAGATTTCAGGCCATCTGATTGTTCTTAAAATATTGTGTTGTTCGCCATGTAATGTTGATGCCCTATGATCAATATCTGTATTTGGGGGCTCGCAGACCTGCAGCGTGGAATCTGATAGAAGTGCCCAAACATCTAGGTATGCATCTACCATTAGGCATGAACTGAAATACATTATGTTGGTGCTACGGACTCCTTTTCCTTCCTTGTATTCTTGTTTTATCTATAAAATTAAACGTGAAAACTAGTCCACTTTGGGCATTTAGTTATTGTACATGGCCGAGTGACAACAGGACCCCTACAATCGCAGCAACATAGTAGTTCCACCTATTAATTCCTTTGCTCAGTTAGTTCTATTACTAGTCCATCTCCGATTCAATTCACCCATGCCTGAAACCAAAATTTCTTCTTCTCGTATTCATGCAGAATTGGACTGCAGAGTATAGTGTCTCCAAATTTCCAACTCTTCACGTGGCCAGAATACGGGGTTCCCACTAATTTTTCAGGCAAGTACATCTTGACATCCCTTTCATTACACTGCTTCTTATTTATGTAAAGTATAGCTCAACTGATCGTTGTATTTAGCAAGAGCATATTGAATATGTCACCAAGACCGGTCAAGTTTGTGCTCGATGCCTTTGCCTTGCTGCTTCGTACAAGTAATATTACAATTTTTTTCTGTGCGCTCACATGTTCTTATCATTAAATCATATCTCCAACAGGAACATAGTACTTTCTATACGGTGTTCATAGTTTCTTTAATATATTTTTTGTAATTTCATAAATGGCATATGCTACAATTCTTGAAATTTCTTGGTAGATCTCAAGTATATTTTTATTGTCTCCGAGCAATAAAACTAACATAGTAAGAAAGGAACTTTAGTGAGTGAAGAGAAAACTTAGGTGGTCGAAGTAAACTTATTTCCAGATCAATGGAGTTGTTATTTATACTTCTACCGAGATTGAGGATAAAAGTTGCCTACACCATGTGAAAATATCTAGACTATATACCTGGTCGTGTTATTGCTTGACCTTGATACCTGAGTAAGTGCTTTTCTGGTTTATTTGGCAGATGTCAATTGGAAAATCATCGACGTGAAAGTTTCACCTAGGTGCTTTCCCTTAGTCCTGCATACACACTTTGAATATTACCCAGTTTGAGGAAAAGAATACTGTCAAATACATTTATTAGATTCACTACGTCTCTTCCACGGGTTTGAGCCAAAATTTGACAAATACATTTATTTTATTCATTATGTCTCTTCCATGGGTTTGAACCAAAACGTGACATTTTCTTTTATGCAGAACACGCGAACTAGATAGTGAACGTGGGGTATGAACTTTTTTATTTATGCAGGAGTAGTCCTAGATCTTTTTTATATTGTGAAAGTAACTTTTCATATTGCAGTCTTCTAGCGTATTCTTGGAAATTTCTAACTTTTGCATCGACTTACTTTGCAGGTTAACTAAAGGTTAATCAAGGGCTAATCGAGAATGAACTGAACAAATACGGAGGACCTAAAGCATTAGTTTCTTCCTCGTGAATCTACAAAAGGATTTAAAACTAATTTAGAAAGAAAAATTAGCTCATTCTTAGGATATATATGAATTTTCTTGTTCACGTTCTTTCCCAATGTACTTACCAATTTTTATATTTATATGAATTTCAAGTCTGAACTGATTGGTTGTTTATATTGATATTTGATTCAAGCGTGAATTGCATTTGCTATTATTGCATGCATTCCTTAGTTTGCACTATAATTTTTTTTTCTCCTGATTATACTTGTGTATGTTGTATGATAAGAATGTCAATGGACGAAATACAAAAGAAAAAAAAAGATTTTACATAAACATACATTTGTGATTCAATTACACAACGAATATATAAGATGAGATGTGTCAAAAATACATGTATATGACGTATGTACGTATCAAGAGATATATAATAAATAAATACCATTTGTAAATCTGTGTACATACGACATAAGATTGTTTGTACACGATAGAGACGTCATAAAGGCGTGCCTACCAAAACGTCTTTACATGGGTAGACATACTTGCAGACGTCATTAGAAAGCATCTTTATACACGGTACACGCGCTTCGCAAGACGTCTTTATGGTTCTCGAGACGGTGGAGGGGGAGACGTTTAAAAGACGCTTTAGAGGCGCGTCTCTACAATGCTCTAGAGATGAAATATTGTGTCTTTAGCTTTCTCATTTAGCGTCTTTACGTGCTTATTGCGTTGTAGTGTGTTGAACGCCTTCTAGATGCGAAAATAAAGGTTGTTCAGTCCGATTGGGGTGGTGAATACCATAGGCTGCATCGCTATTTTTAGCAGACATGCATTCTTCATCGGGTGTCCTATCTTCAGTCCTCACATATCTCAACAAAACGGTATTGCTAAATGCAAGAACTGTCATCTCGTTGAAATAGGCTTGCATCTTCTTGCACACGCCTCGATTCCTATTAGCTTTTGGGATGAGGCATTCTTGACTGCATGTTATCTCATCAATCGAATGTCGAGGCCAGTGTTAGATAACGATACTCCTATTCTCAACTTTTTGAAGTACAACCAAACTATGATTTTCTTCATATTTTTGGATGTGTTTGCTGGCCTAAGGAAGTACAATGCACATAAGCTCGAATTTTGTTCCAAAATATTTGTCTTTCTAGGCTATAGCCCTATGCATAAGGGGTATAAGTGTTTGTATCGTTCCAGTGGACGGATTTATATCTCCCGCGATGTTGTGTTTGACGAATCAGTTTTTCCTTATGCTACTCCCGGAGTCACCGTCTATATTCCCACTCTTCACGAGGCTATCACTTTTCCTTCCTCTGAACTGGCTACAAGTGAAAATGTGAGCAAATATGACTTATCTTACCTGACGACTAACCCATCTGTTGGAGTTGGTTCCACACTTGTGCAGGATCTGTTCTTGATACGCCGACGTCCGTCCCTGAGCCAGCGATCGACGTGCATGGTACTTTGTGACATGCATGGTATTGGCACAGGTGCCGATGTGCCTCTCGCCCCGCGCTCGTGATGCGCATGGCTCGTGCGCTGCCGACGCGCCTGGACATACTGCTGCTGCTCATGGTCCAGCCTAGCTAGCCCAGTCGACCTAGCTCACTGAGCCAACGGCCACCGCACGGCAGTCCGCATCGCCTATTGCTGGGCAGCATCCAGCCGCGATGCCCCTGACTGCCCCTGCTCCTTCGGCGCTATCCGATGCTCCTCCCGGACATGCAATGGTGACTCGCCATCGGGACAACACCCGACGCGAAAAAGTGTACACTGGTTGCACCGTATGCTACAATCCGAGTCTTTGAGCGTTCGTCGTAACTCCGGTCTCTCATCGTTATGCTCTTCAAGAGCCTGCTGCTGCTATGGCTGACGAGTTTTCCTCTCTCTGTCAAACTCGCACATGGACATTGGTTCCCAAACCGCCGGGCGTCAATATTGGTGGTAGAAAATAGGTGTTTAAAACCAAGCACAAGCCGGATGGTTCTATAGACAAGCACAAGGCGCGCCTTGTTGCTCGAGGATTTCCTCAGCATAATGGTATTGATTTTGGAGACACGTTTAGTCCTGTTGTTAAGCCAACAACGATTCGCTTGGTTCTTTCTCTCTCCTTGTCGTACTGAAGATTATTTCCGGTACCACATTATAGTTGGTCGTCTACAATATCTAACACTTACACGTTCAGATATTTCCTTTGAGGTTAACAAGGTGTGCCAGCTCCTCTCTCAGCCTACTGAGGTACACTGGGAAGCAGTCACTGGTAGGCCTATAGTCCCGGTTCGCAAAGGTCATTAATCCTGCCCGTTTTCGTTATTTCTTTAATTCATTTGGGTTTCTAATTATTTTTCACTTCCTTTTTTTCACTCACTTTTTTTCACTCCAATTTTTCACTTCTATTTTTTCACTCCAATTTTTCACTCCGTTTTTTTCAGAATTTTTATTATTTGCTTAGTGTCTAACTATAATTATCTCTAGTCAAATTTCTTACTCGTGGTCAAACTTCCCGCTCGGTCACCCATCCTCCCACTACTCTAGCACTAGCACGCTTAACTTCCGAGTTCCATCCCGTCCCGCATCCAAGTGTTTCGCACGCATGTATGTGATACTAATATCATATCAATTCTATTAACATGTTGGTCGATGCCACATTTCTTTATTGTCTGAATTTTAAATAAATATTTTAATAAACAAAAGTAATGATGTAATTAATAATTTTGAATAAATAAATAAACATTAACTTTTTAATTTGTATTATTTCTAAAAAATATTCAGAAAAATAAAACTAATTCATTTTAAAATCTTAAAAATACTATTAATATATCAAAATATTCAGAAAAATAAAACTAATTCATTTTAAAATCTTAAAAATACAAATAATATATCAAAATATTCAGAAAAATAAAACTAATACATTTTAAAATCTTAAAAATACAAATAATATATCAAAAATTCAGGAAAATAAAACTAATTCATTTTCCCCTTTCCTAAATGCAAAATAAAATCTGATAAAATTCATGAACCAAACCATATGAAATCTAAACCATATAAAATTTGCAGATCCAAGTTTCGACTATTATTTTGGACACAAGAACTGTTTTGGCAATGACTATCTGTGAGAATGATTTGAACCTAACTTTTAAAATACATAACCAAAATGGACAAACTAAAATGTTCTGGATAGATACTGAAAAGATCTATCCATAGCACTTAGCCTCACATCAAGGTCAACAACCAAATGAAAATACCATCCTTTTTAATAAAAGACCAGTAGGCTCTTCTATTATTTTTAGAATGAGTTCAAAAATGTATTTTGAAGTAAATCCAACTGGATGAGTTTGGTATTGACTAGATCTATGTTTTCCTGGCTTAGATTAATTTAGAAACGGTAGTTTTTGTTTTGTTTTCTTGATGTGTTTTTGTTTGTTTTCTGATGTGTTTTGTTTGTTTGTTTTGAAATGTGTGTTTGACATAATATAGAAATAATATAGCTAGGAATTAATATAGAAATAATATCCATTACATAATAATATATCCATTACATACTAATATATCCATTACATGCATATATCGAACGCAAGATGCGGTACACAAACACCATCTACTCGAGCTCCGTCGAGTAGATGTGGAACAACTCGTAGGCAACATATGCATCTATGGCTGCATAGTCGAGGTTGATCCGGTCCAGTGGGTTCTTCCCCAATGCATGTGATTCTTGGAGGGGAAATCAGACTTCATGGTTTTGTAGTCGGCGTGGATGAAGGCAGTTGCCATCAGAGCCATCCCGGTCTTGTGACCGTACAACTCATCAAAATGGATAAGGTCCTGAAGATCAGTGTAGTGATCTTCAGGTATCACAATACCCAAGCGCATCAACTTCAACCGGTCTTGAGTGATGTCGACGCTGCAGAAGTCGTACCCCTTGTTGACAAGAAAATCAACAAGGGCCGGAGAATGCTTTGAACTACTTCAACAACAAAAATAGAACACGTGTTAGATATGTTGCAACACATGTATTCTTCCAATGCAACAAACAAATCGAAAATGCAACACTATCCTACAAGAGAGATTGTACGTGTGCGTTACCTTTCCCATTGGAAGACCAACACGATCTCCTTGAAGGCAATCTGGATGACGGCAACATCCCGTTGATTCGCCGTATACTCTAGATCAAGCCCGAAGACCTTATGTTGTTCATCGGCTTCTTCATAGAGATTGCTCAAATGCTTAAGAAGACCGGGGAGCCTCTCGCACATATTGGTGTAGGCCACGTCGAGACTCTTGCGGCATGGTGTGGCCACACGGAGAGTGTTCCAAACTTGAGAACCCATGTGTGCTTGGTGGAGGAAGAAGAGAAGAGAGAAGAAGAAACAAAGACTCTCGGGTGCACACTGTAGCAATAGCCTTCTGCCTCTCGCTCGCGAAATAAAACCGCCGCGCGGGAGCCGAGCAGTTTGTATCTTTAGTCGCGGGTGGCCAGGCCAACCGGGACTAAAGACAGGGAGGCCAGCAGACTGGATCATTAGTCGCGGGTGGCCAGGCCAACCGGAATTAAAGCCCTCCACGCGCCTCCATGCGCTTCCCAACCCACGACGCTTGACCTTCAGTCGCGGGTCTCCTCCCGAACCGGGACTAAAACCCCTTTAGTCACGGTGCGCAAAGTTTGGGGACTGATGGGGGCGTATGGAAGGCCTTTTTTTCTACAAGTGAGTTATTCTACCCGATGTTAAAGGAACTCGGAACACTGGCTTGACTTTCCACAAATTTCCTTCTATGGGCATTAGCATATTTACAGATGTCGACTAGGCAGGATATTTTGATGTTCGTCGCTCCACCGGAGGTTTTGCAGTCTTTGTTGGACCAAACCTTACTTCAAGGAGTTCGAAGAAACAACCGACGGTCTCGAGGTCGAGTACCGAGACAAAGTATAAGCCATTAGCAAATGGAGCTGCTGAAGCTACATGGGTCGATTCCTTGCTCAAAGAACTTGGTGTTTCTTAGCAGCGAGTCCCCATTTTATGGTGTGATAATTTAGAGGCGAACTACCAGACAGCAAATCCGGTGTTTCATGCTCGTACTAAGCGCATCAAGATTGATTTCAATTTTGTGTGTGAGAAGGTCGCTGAAGGTTCTTTCGAGGTGAAGTCTATCTCTTCTGGTGATCAATTGGCTGATGTGTTTACAAAACCAGCCACACGACAGATGTTAGACCGATTCCGAACCAATCTAAATCCTGTATGTACTAGCTAGTTTAGATTGAGAGGGTGTATTAGACATGGAATCTCTTTGTACTTCCATATGAGTTCGTACGTGTATTGTCCCCTGTTGTGCAAATATAAAGAGATCACCGGTGCAGGCAATGCAGCACCGAAACCTAAAACTCTCGTTTCTTAATTCAGCACACGGCAGAGTGGGGCTCTCCCATATAGTGTATAATTATACTTTGAAATTGGTTGTTGCACAAAACACAGAGAGAAGATTTAGAAATTACAACTGGCGGGGTTATGAGTAGGAAAGTGGCGGTCATGCTACCACACCCTCGGAGCACTACACGGTGATCAAATAGAGACAAGTGATGGAACTATGTATCCCTACTGATTATAGGTACTACGCTATTATTTTCATCTTCTAGTGGAGATAGTTGGGTAGGATCTGTACGAAATTATTTCATGAGCAGGGAGGTACTACGCTTCTCCCTACGAAAATATAGTTATGTATCCCTACGACGCTATAGTATATAGGTACTATGCTTTTATTTTCATGTTGATTGTAACTTGTCGTTTCCTACCAGCTTTTTGTTTTTTGGTACAATGTTGGTTTGTGGCTGTGTGCATAGTTGTTATGTAGAGGTCGGGTGTAATCTTTAAACGTTTTAAATAATACTCCCTCCTTTTCATAATATAGGATGTTTTAGACCTTTTCCATGTTCACATACATATACATGTATCCAGACACATTTTATTATATATGTTTACTCATTTTAGTCCGAATTTAGACAACATGTGAAACACCTAAAATATCTTAGGTTAGGGAACGGAGGGAGTAAAAGCCTTTATAAGAAAACGACATTATTTTATTTTATATGATTATTTGTAAGGATACATGGTTATATATTGCGGATATTATTATTGCTTGGGGTGTATTTAGTATATATGTTTACTCATTTTATTCCGAATCTGGACAACATGTGAACACATAAAATATCTTAGTTTAGGGAACGGAGGGAGTAAAAGCCTTTATAAAAAACGAGATTATTTTATTTTATATGATTATTGGTAAGGATACATGGTTATATATTGTGGATATCATTATTGCTCGGGGTGTATTGCTCACTAGTGGTATATGATGCAACATGAGAGTGTGAATGCACATGCTTTATCAAGTTTTGGTTATCTACAGAAATTACATTGCGGAATTAGATATGATCACCACATCTATTAGAGGCCTACTTCCCCGAAAGATGAGATGTTCAGAAAAGTAAACGAAAGCCATGTGTGCTCTTTATTAAAGTATTGAACTCCATGAAAGGTTCCATCACATGGTTGTTGCACCAGAGGATATCAAACTCTAAGTTGACATTGTTCCTATTTAACCGGGAGAAGACGAGTGAAATAGGATCCTAATTTGAAGAGGCCAACCTTTTGTGTATGACCGCCAGGAGTAGAACTAAGTTGTCGGTAGGTTCATATTAGTGTAGCACCTATATGGGTGTTTCACGACTTATGCAGATGACGGAACTACCCCACAAAAATCATAGGACTTGGAAGCATCAGGATTTGTGCATGCGCTATCGATGAATTCATCGTGACGAAACGTCACAATGATGGTTACTTTAAAGTGGATTGTTCTTCTATTTTCCATTATTTGTTTCTCACTATTGATTGGACTACCGGTTACAAGGGATCTCCATGTTTTTTCTTTCATTTCCATGTGTGCATGTACCGTTGGGTTGTTCAATACATCCAAGATCTTTTCGCAAGAGTCTACTATACTTCCTCCCTTGCAAATTATAAGGGCGCGTTCGGTTGCCTGCAACCCTTTTGGGGCTCACTATATTTGAAGCTCCTTTTCTTCTATCTCAGCGTCGGTTGCCTACAGCCCTTTTGTTGTTTCATCATCGTCCGGGTTGTGGTGATTGTGAAGCTCCTTTTCTTCTATCTCAGCTGTAGTATGATCGTATGTAGTTGTGAGAATAGTTAGCTCACCATATTTGAAACTAGGTAACCATAGCTTGTGTATTGTATGCAACCAAACACGTCGCGGCCGTTTCAGCTTACCCCCAAAGCAAACTATGCAGGCTACCAAACACAGTGCACTCAAATTACCAACTCATACACGAAATTTCAATACAGACTAGCTAAAGAGTTACACAACATGTATACGGTGCATATGAGCATGGCCAGGCCCAGGATGGCCTGCCCTCCTGCAGCCCACCGACATCACCCTTTCGCCTATATATTGATATCCTCGGGAAAACCCTAAATACCATAGCCTCCATCCACTAAAAGTTTTGTAGCCGCCGTCGTCGTCAACCCTAGTTCGGGAGGGTTCCGAAGCTCTCCCTGGCACCCTGCCGGAAGAGGAAACCATCACCACATGGCTCTACATCACCATGCCTGCCTCCGAAGTGATACGTTAGTAGTTCATCTTTGGAGTACGGGTCCATACTAATAGCTAGATGGTTGTCTTCTTCTCTTTATGGCATCATGTTTAGATCTTGTGACCCTCCTAACATGATCAAGATCATCTTATTGTAATGCTATGTGTTGTGTTTGCTGGGATCCGATGAATAATGAATGCTATGTAGATTATAGATCTATCTTTTATATGTTATTTGTGATCTTGCATGCTCTCTGTTACTAGTAGATGCTCTGGCCAAGTTGATGCTTGTAACTCCAAGAGGGAGTATTTATGCTCGATAGTGGGTTCATGCCTCCAGTTATCTATGAGAGTGACAATAACTTCTAAGATTATGGATGTGTTGTTGCCACTAGGGATGAAACAACAATGATTTGTCTAAGAATAATTATATTGTTTACATTACAAAATTTTTACTAAATGCAATAATCTGTTGCTTCCAACTTAATACCAAAAGTTTGCTCGGATGACGTCCTGAGGGTGCATTATTTGTCCTAGATGCAGTTGGATTATGGTCTATGTATCATGTTGTAATTCCCAAATAAATCTCATAGTAATTATCATGTCATGCATATGAACTATGGTGCATCCTCTATTTCTATCAGTTGCCCAGCTGTAATTTGTTCACCCATCATGTTATTTATCTGTTATGGAGAGACACCACTAGTAAACGGTGGACCCCGGTCCATTCTTTTACACCGATAATACAACCTACTGCAAGCACTGTTCTTTTTTACTGCAAACACTATTGTCATTTCATTCACTTCAAATAAACACCATTTTTCATACTATACGTCTAATCCTTTGTTTTCAGCAAAACCGGTGAGATTGACAACCTCACTGTTTTGTTGGGGCAAAGTATCTTGGTTGTGTTGTCTGTAGATTCCACGTTGCTGCTAAGCTTGGTAGTGCGCCCTGCCAACATCAGCTGTCATCAACCTTCAAAAGTGATTTCTTGTTCCTACTGGTCGATTAGACCTTGGTTTCTTTCTGAGGGAAAACATGTTGCTGTACTAATCATACCTTACTCTTGATGTCTCCCAACTAATGTGTGTTCACACGCATCAAGCAAGTTTTCTGGCGCCGTTGCCGGGGAACTTCAAAATCATCATAAGCAAGAAGTCTCCCGTCAAGGCTCCATCAAGCAAGTGTTTTGACGCCGTTGACGAGGAGGAAGAGGAATTCTGCAAGTAGAGTCTCTCACCTCCAATCTTTTTTTACTTTGTTATTGTTTTGCGTAGTTTATTTTATATTGTCTTGTTTGCTTCTTTATATTAAAAACACAAAAAAATAGTTCTTATTATAGTTGTTATTTTTGTTATTTTGTTTTAATATTGCTATCATGAGTAACCCTGAGAACACTAAGTTGTGTGACTTTACTGGCACAAACAACAATGATTTTATTTGTACACCTATTGCTCCACCTGCTCCTAATGCTGATTTTTATGAAATTAAGCCTGCCCTGTTAAATCTTGTTATGGGAGAGCAATTTTCTGGTGTTAGTACTAATGATACTGCTGCTCACCTTAATAATTTTGTTGAACTTTGTAAGATGCAAAAGTATAAGGATATAGATGGAGATATTATTAAACTGAAATTGTTTCCTTTCTGTTTAAGAGGAAGAGCTAAAGAATGGTTGTTATTTCTGCCTAAAAATTGTATTGATTCTTGGACGAAATGTAATGATGATCTCATTGCCAAATATTATCCTCCTGCTAAGATTTTATCTAAGTAGCATTAGGAATTTTAAACAATTTGATAATGAGTATGTTGCTCAATCTTGGGAAAGAATGAAATCTTTGGTAAAGAATTGTCCCACCCATGGACTGACTACTTGGATGATCATCCAAACCTTTTATGCAGGTCTGAATTTTTCTTCAAGAAACCTTCTGGATTCATCTTCTGGAGGTACCTTTATGTCCAGCACTTTGGGTGCTAAGCTTTTTGATGATATGATGATAAATTTTTCTGAATGTCACACTAGGATAGCTCCACAAGGTAAGAAGGTAAATTCTGTTGAAGAAACCTCTTCCTTGAGTGATAGGCTTGATACTATTATGTCTATGCTTGTGAATGGTAAAACTCATGCTGATCCAAATAATGTTCCTTTAGCCTCTTTGGTTGCTTAAGGAGAGCAGGATGATGTGAACTTCATTAAAAACAACAATTTTAACAACAATGCTTATAGAAATAATTTTGGTAGTAACAATTATAGGCCATATCCTTCTAATAGTGGTAATGGTTATGTCAATTCCTACGGTAATTCCTACAACAACAATAGAAGTTTACCCTCTGATCTTGAAACCATGCTTAAGTACTTTTTTAGTACACAAACTGATTTTAATAAATCTGTTGAGGAAAAGTTTGGCAAAATTGATGTTCCTGAGGAAAACTGATTAGTAATGCTGAAGTTTCAAATGCTAGTAAACCTCCTAATATTAATGGTAAGGTAATTTGTGTTAGGAATATCTCCACTTCTTCTGTTAAACATTTAAAATTATCTGAAACCACTAGAAATGTTCCTGATAAAAGTGATAAATTTTTTCGAAACATGGGAGACAATGGTCCCATTACCTTTGATAATAATGATTTTGATGGTTGCAATATTTCTGAAGTAACTATGTTCCTAAAAAAAGCTAGCTATAAGTTTACTTCTTGTGCTATAAATATGGCTTTCACAAAACATATTACAAATGCTCTAATGCAAGTTAGAGAAGAAAGATTAAAACGTGAAGCTTATCTCTACTATATAATTTCTCTTGACGATCTGGTAGGTCGTATGTGGTACGTCCGCTCCTTTGATTCCTTGTTGATCGATCGCTGGGTGCAGGCCGAACCAGTTAAATTCCATCGCGGGCGCGGCTCGTAACAACTGTCACGCAGGCATAATTGTACGTCTAGCGAGCGATCGATTCGTTCGTGTCTGGGCCGTTTAAAACTTGAGAACGGAGTCCTGAATTGAGCTACTGCGTACACGTGCGTTTGTTACATGAGTCCGCAACGCTAATCCCTGACAACACCTTCCTTATCCAGCCCGGCCGCGGTAGCTCAAGACGCACACAGCATGTTCCTGTTCCCTCGATCACTACGTCTAGGTAACAGGCACGCGCTAAACTAGCTTGGTTAGGCAGCAATGTCCAGGCATCTCACGACCGATTGAGCCACCACTTATGCCCAGGTAGGTTGTTCAGGCCTCCATCCAATATTTGAGACGGAGAGAGTATATATTGTTTTGTGCAATTTCATTAATCTGAACCAGGTACTTTGTTGCCTTAGCCTGGTCGCTGACGACACCGTTATGGAGAGACGATCGAAGACATTACGGAAAGTGTCTTAAAAGACGAAAAATGCAATTGTAGCTCGGGCTACATGTTATACAATATCTTAAAACTTTGAAAGCAGTACTAAAATTCTAAGTATTTTGGGCTATGTAAAAAACACAAATGCTAACAAAATTTCGAGACCCTCTATTCACACACCAGATCTTATTTGTGTAGCATAGAATACAGTGTATTTCGGATTAAAATTAGGAGGCGCTCCTCGATTTCTTTTATACTACTTAAGTTCGATAAAAGAAGGAGGGACTCATGGCACCTACATGAAGCTAATGGTTTTCAAGCACAGATCAACACTCAATGAACTCAGTTTTTTGTGGGGAAATTGCTATGACATGTCCCAGTGGTAAACTGATTCCTAAGTTGTATATCATGAATGCTTATGTCTAAAAACATCGTAAAAGTCATAGTTTCAACTCTTGACCTATCTCGATCTTAAGTTAAAGATTTCTTTCGATATGAAAAAGCTCCAAAGGACTAATGGCAAGCGCCCGACAAGTTAGCAACATTGCAAGATGCAGTTATACCGGACCCGCGGCTTATTTAGTGGTTGTATTTTAATTTTTGTTCGAGGATACTATAATTGAACTTCCAATAATTTGAATGGTATAGCATTTACTTTCATACAAAGTTGAGTAATGTTTTTAATATAAGGTTCACGACTTGGGATAGATTATCACATTGGTTGGGGAAGCACATAAATAATGAATATTTGCTAGGGACGGAGAAAGTAGACGTGTGGTGGGATGAGTGACATGTTGTCGGTGTTGGAATGGGGTGACCGTAAAGCATGGTAGTTGTGAAGGAAGAAACTTAAAACCCGTGGCAACGCACGGGCATTCAACTAGTATCCCTAGAAAGTTAGAAGATGGCTGGGAGCCATTAAAATGAAGGTGGATGATTTTGATTGTAATGCTTTATGTGATCTTGGTGCTAGTATCTCCCTAAGAAACTCTATGATATGCTTGATTTAGCACCTTTGGAACACTGTTATTTGGATGTTCGTCTTGCTGATAATGCTAAAAACAAATCTTTGGGGAGAGTTGATGATGTTTTTATTATGGTTAACAATAACCTTGTCCATGTTGATTTTATTGTTATGAATAATGAATGCGATGCTTCTTGTGCTATTGTTGGGAAGACATTTTCTTAGAACTGTTGGTGCTATTATTGATATGAAAGAGGGGAATATTAAATATCAATTCCCACTCAAGAAAGGTATGAAACACTTTCCTAGAAAGAGAATGAAGCTATCTTTTGATTCTATTATTAGAAAAAATTATGATTTGGATGCTTCTTCACTTGAAAATACTTGATTCTTTCTTTCTGTGCCTATTTGAAAGGCGTTAAAGAAAAGCACTCTTGGGGGATAACCCATGTTTTATTTCTGCAATTTTTATTTTGTTTTCTTTGAGTCAAGGTGTTGTTTACTTCTGTAGCAACTCCTTTTTATCTTTACTTTTTTGAATTGTTGTGCCAAGTAAAGTCTAGTGAAAAGTTGATGCTAGATTTGGATTTCTGCACAGGAACTGATTTTTTCTGTCCACCGTTTAATTCGCCATAATGTCCATAACAATAGAAACATACTGAAAAAATTTATGCATGATCCTTATATATATACGAAACATTTCTTGTTTAGGAATGTTCTTATCTGAGCAACGTAAGTGTCTCGAAATTTTTTATCTTTACAGACTGTTCTGGTTTTGACAGATTCTGCATTTTACTTTGCATTCTATCTTTTACTATGTTGAGTGGATTTCTTTGCTCCACAAAATATCAGGGGCTGTAGCTAATGTTTAGAAAGTATTAGTAATGTTTTTTCCATGGATAACATGTGATTTTTTTATTATGCACTAACCCTCTAATGGGAATTACTTTGAGTTTGGTGTGAAGGAAGTTTTCAAGGGACAAGAGAAGAGGATGATATAATGTGATCAAGAAGAGTGAAAAGCCTAAGCTTGATGATTCCCCCGTGGATCATACCAGCAAATTTCAAGAAGACTCAAGCGTCTAAGCTTTCATCAGCAAATTATCCGGTCAGTTCTAGTGAAACTATATTTTTATTTGGTCACATCTTATGTATTTTACTTGGAGCGTCTGTTTGTTTTTATTTTCTGTAATAAACTTGGTTGGATCCTAGCATTATTGTGTGGGAGATAGACACGCTCCGTTTTTTCATATGAATACTCGTATTCTTCATTTTTCATCCAGCTACTGCAATCCTTTTAGCTCATGTTTTTCATGTATCTCTTATTCGGAGTTGTTAGTTCTTATAGAGTAGTACTCTCTTGTTTCATTGATAAATTATTTGGAGAGTTTTTGTTTAAATAAAGTGATTGGTGTTGGAAAACAATAAAATATTTCATGCCTATAATGGTGCAAAAAGAAGCTTGGTTAGATTGTGGCTTAGACTTTATCATGTCATGTTAGATATTATTCTATGCTTAGTAGTTATTGATTTAGCATGACTTGTCTAAAATATCTAAGAGTGCTTAATGTGCGATTGAAAGAAATCATGAGTTCTTTTTATTATTTCAAAGCATGTAATATTGTGTTATTCTCCTTCGAATGATTTATTTGGTTGACTTGCCGCATGCTTACACCATGTTATGACTGCAAACCAGTAACCTCTAGCCTCTATGATTACTTAATTTTTGACTTGTAATATCATTTATGCTTTGATTAATAAGGTTTTGTCGTTATGCATGATTATGGCCATTATTGTTCTCTTACTTGGTCGCTTCCAGTCTTTTGCTAGGCTTCACCTGTACTGAGTTTGAGCTCTACTCGTGTATCCAACTCCCAAAAACCCAAAGTTTTCCAAATGTGTCCACCATACCTACCTATATGTGGTATTTAATCGCCACTTCAAAGTAAATTTCTCATGTTCTACCTTTAAAACCGTCAAAATTATACCTGTTTTATGCTCTGTTTTAGCTCATGAGGAAGTAGTTTAAAGTTTATTGTGGTTCATGTCAAGCAAGGTTCTTCTCCCTCTTTCACCCGATGAGCATGGAATCTATGCTGATATAAATTTGCAGAGAGATGGTGCCAATTAATATAACCAAAAAGGCACTTCCCCATGGTTTTATGAAAGTTGGTGGGTACCCGCCGATACAGCTAGCCCTGGTTTGTGAAAAGCATGGTGGGGGGGAAGTGCCAAACTAAATCTACAACAGAAACCGCTCTCAAAAGTCCAAAAACCCTGCTTGGCATGAGTTATGATATGTTTTTCATTACCATTCGTTGACATAGACATACACCTCTCTCAAAAATTGTTTTCAATACCTCTATTTTAATGAAATAAAAAGATCTAGCACATGAGTTAATCCATGCTTCCCTCTGCGAGTGGCCTTTCTTTTACTTTTATGTTGAGTCTTCATCTTCTAATTTTATGCACCAATTAAGAGAGCATAGTTGTCATTCTCAGTATAATGTGCATCAATCCCAAAATTTATTAGTGATTGATTCATGATTATGTTATTACTTGTTTTCAAATAACTTGTATCTAGTCACCACTTGAACTTTGAAGTTGTCCTTGCATTTATGTTTTGTTTTCACTTTAAGGACAAGCGGAATACCACTCAGCTATGTTTTCTTTGAAGGGAATATGCCCGAGAAGCAATAATAAAGTGTTTATTATGATATTCCCTGTTTATGATTGATGGTTATTTCTCATGCTAGAATTGTATTAACCGAAAATGTTAATACATGTGTGATTAATAAACAAACCAACGTTCCTAGTGAAGCCTCTCTTTTAACTAGCTTGTTGATTAACAGATGATCAAGGTTTCCTGATCATAGACATTGGATGTTGTTAATAACGGGGTCATGTCATTAGGAGAATGACGTGATGAACTTAGACCCTAACTAAGTATAACAATACAAACAGATCATTTAGTTTTGTTGTTATGTCTTACATTCGGAGTAACAATGTTCCTTAGACCATGAGATCATGTTAATCACTAATACCGAAAGAATACTTTGATGACATCAAACGTCACACCGTAACAAGGTGACTATAAAGGTGGCGTTAGGTATTTGAAAAGTGTTAGTTAAAGCTCATGGATCAAGAGTGGGATTTGTCCATCCAAAATAACGGACATATATACTCTCGGCCCTCTCGGTGATATCACATCGACACCGCTTGCAAGCACGTGATGATCATAAGGATGTTATATCATGGGAACGAGAAAAGAGTACTTTTCGGGTAACGATATCGAACAAGGTATGGTTGATACCGATGATCGGATCTCGGACAAGTAAAATATCGCGAGACAAAGGGAAATCGTTACGACGTTGAAGGTTCACACGATCACGAGAGTCATCGTTGAATATATAGGAGTCATCACGGATCTCCAGATCCCGCTGTTGATTATTGATCGGAGAGGAGTCTCAATCATGTCTATATTATTCGCGAACCGTAGGGTGACACACTTAAGGTTCGATGAAGCATTAGAGAGGATACGGAATACCGAAGAATATTTTGGGCAGCACCGAAATAATTTCGGGGAAAATTGAAATAGTTCAAGGGGATTTTCGTCGAATGGTTGTTAATATAATTAACAAATGATTCGAGGTGCTATATGCAAAAGTTTGTTAATGGAATTAACAAATATAAATAAAGAAATAAAATGTTTTATTTATTTATTAAAGAAAAAACTTTGGATTTTCTAAGTGGAAAATTAAGGGAGCATGAGTGGGTGTGAGTGGACCTTCCACTCACATGAAGAGGGAAGAGGTGGGGGCACCCCATGGCTGGCCGTACCCCTCTCTTGGGCTGCCTCCCCCTCCCCTATAAAAGGAGGGTGAGAGCTCCTGTTCTCCACACACTTGCCCACTTCCCTTTCCCTCCACCCGCTGCTCCATTCCATGGTCTCCGGCTTGGCGAAGCCCTGACCGTGGGATTCTTCACCACCACCACGCCGTCGTGCTGCTGGAGTTCTGGAGGATCCTAGGCACCGCCGGATTGCGGTGCACTTCTTCTCGCTCGGGACCGGCGTGAGTACGACTACACCAACAACGAGATTTTATCTCATACCACTTAGAGTCTTTGAGGGTATGTTATTCTAAAGACTCTTTCTCCCAGTTACCTTTCATCTCCTAGATTAGATCTTGGCCATTCGGGTTTATCGCTCGTAGAAAAAAATTTGTTTTCTATGCAACGTACCCTTCAGTCTTTATGATCGAAACAAACGTATAACTTTCAGTGCATTATTATTCATTATCTTTTGTTTGTGTTACTTTTCATGTTGCAACATAGTTGCTAAGTTACATTGTTATAATTATATCTATGATGCATGTGTTTAGAGTACTATGATCTCAGCTTGCAATGCTTTTACAATAATGATGATCAAGATTGTGTAGGTAGCATGTCACCTCAGAAATTATTTTGTTTTTATCGCTTTACCTACTCGAGGACGAGTAGAACTAATATTGGGGATGCTTGATGCATCCCCACCGTATCTATAATTTCTAATGTACCATGATGTTATTATGCCAATTGCTATATATTTACTATACACTTTATATCATTTTTTTGGATTTTCTGGGACTAACCTATTGACAAGAAACCACAGTGCCAGATCCTGTTTTCTGCTATTTTTGGTTTCAGAAAAGTTGTTCTGGAAATATTCTCGAAATTGGACGAAACAAAATCCCAGGTTCCTATTTTTCTGTCATGTACACGGAGTCCGGTAGAGAGCCAGAGTGGGGCTCCGAGGCGGCCACACCATAGGGTGGTGCCCCCTGGTTGCGCCACCAGGTGGTGTGGTCCCCTCGGTCACCCACCGACATCACCCTTTCGCCTATATATTTATATCCTCGGAAAAACCCTAAATACCTGAGCCTCCATCCAGGAAAAGTTCTATAGACGCCGCCGTCGCCATTCCTAGTTCGACAGGGTTCTGAAGCTCTCCCCGGCACCTTGCCGGGAGGGGAAATCATCACCGGAGGGATCTACATCACCATGCCTGCCTTCGGAGTGATGCGTGAGTAGTTCATCATTAGACTACGGGTCCATAGAAGTATCTAGATGGTTGTCTTCTCCTCTTTATGCCATCATGTTTAGATATTGTGAGCTGCCTAACATGATCAAGATCATGTTATTGTAATTCTACATGTTGTGTTTGCTGGGATCCGATGAATATTGAATGCTATGTCAAAATAATGCTATGATCTTAGAACTGTTGGTGGTATTATTGATATGAAAGAGGGGAATATTAAATATCAATTCCCACTTAAGAAGTCATGGAACACTTTCCTAGAAAGAGAATGAAGCTATATTTTGATTCTGTTATTAGAAAAAATTATGATTTGGATGCTTCTTCACTTGAAAATACTTGATTCTTTCTTTCTGTGCCTAGTTGAAAGGCGTTAAAGAAAGGCACTCTTGGGAGATATCCCATGTTTTATTTCTGCAGTTTTTATTTTGTTTTCTTTGAGTCAAGGTGTTGTTTACTTCTGTAGAAACTCCTTTGTATCTTTATTTTTTTTAATTGTTGTGCCAAGTAAAGTCTTTAGTGAAAAGTTGATGCTAGATTTGGATTTCTACACATGAACAGATTTTTTCTATCCACCATTTAATTCTCCATAATTTCCAGAAAAATAGAAACATCCTGAAAAAATTTGTGCATGATCCTTATATATATACGAAACTTTTCTTAGTTCCGAGTGTTCTTATTTGAGCAACGTAAGTGTCTCAAATTTTTTATTCTTTACAAACTGTTCATGTTTGACAGATTCTACATTTTACTTTGCATTCTATCTTTTACTATGTTGAGTGGATTTCTTAGCTCCACAAAACATGAGTGGTTGTAGCTAATATTTTGAAAGTATTAGTAATGTTTTTGTCCATGGAGAACATGTGATTTTTTGATTATGCACTAACCCTCTAATGAGAATTACTTTGAGTTTGGGGTGAAGGAAGTTTTAAAGAGACAAGAGAACAGGATGATTTAATGTGATCAAGAAGAGTGAAAATCCTAAGCTTGGGGATTCCCCCGTGGATCATCCCAGCAAATTTCAAGAAGACTCAAGCATCTAAGTTTGGGGATGCCCAAAGCATCCCCTTCTTCATCAGCAAATTATCAGGTCACTTCTAGTGAAAATATATTTTTATTTGGTCACATCTTATGTATTTTACTTGGAGCGTCTGTTTGTTTTTATTTTCTGTAATAAACGTGGTTGGATCCTAGCATTCTTGTGTGGGAGAGAGACACACTCTGTTTTTTCATATGAATACTCGTATTCTTCATTTTTCATCTAGCTACTTTAATCCTTTTAGCTCCTGTTTTTCATGTATCTCTTATTCAGAGCTGTTAGTTTTTATAGAGTAGTACTCTCTTGTTTCATTGATAAATTATTTGGAGAGTTTTTGTTTAAATAAAGTGATTGGTGTTGGAAAACAATAAAATATTTCATGTCTATAATGGTGCAAAAAGAAGCTTGGTTAGACTATGGCTTAGACTTTAACATGTCATGTTAGATATTATTATATGCTTAGTAGTTATTGATTTAGCATGAGCTGTCTCCAATATCTGAGAGTGCTTAATGTGCGATTGAAAGAAATCATCGGTTGTTTTTATTATATCAAAGCATGTAATATTGTGTTATTCTCCTCCGAATGATTTATTTGGTTGACTTGGCGCATGCTTACACCATGTTATGACAACAAACCAGTAACCTCTAGCCTCTATGATCATTTAATTTTTGACTTCTAATATCATTTATGCTTTGATTAATAAGGTTTTGTCTCTATGCATGATTACGGTCATTATTGTTCTCTTAGTTGGTCGCTCCCAGTCTTCTGCTAGCCTTCATCTGTATTGAGTTTGAGCTCTACTTGTGTATCCAACTCCCCAAAACCAAAGTTTTCCAAATGTGTCCACCATACCTACCTATATGTGGTATTTAACCGCCACTTCAAAGTAAATTTCTCATGTGCTACCTTTAAATCCTTCAAAATTATACCTGTTTTGTGCTCTGTTTTAGCTCATGAGGAAGTAGTTTAAAGTTTATTGTGGTTCATGTCAAGCAAAGTTGTTCTCCCTCTTTCACCCGATGAGCATGGAATCTGTGCGCATCTAAATTTGCATTGAGTTGTTGCCAATTAATATAACCAAAATGGCACTTCCCCATGGTTTATGAAAGTTGGTGGATACGGCTAGCACTGGTTTGTGAAAAGCATGATGGGGGGAAGTGTCAACCTAAATAAACAACGAAAACCGCTCTCAAAAGGCTAGAAACCCTGCTTGGCATGAGTTATGATATGTTTTTAATTACCATTCGTTGACATAGACATACACCTCTCTCAAAAAATTGTTTTCAATATCTCTTTTTTAATCAAATAAAAAGATCTAGCACATGAGTTAGTCCCTTCTTCCCTCTGCGAAGGGCCTTTCTTTTACTTTTATGTTGAGTCTTCATCTTCTAATTTTATGCACCAATTAAGAGAGCATAGTTGTCATTCTGAGTACAATGTGCATTAGTCCCAAAAATTATTATTGATTGATTCATGATTATGTTATTACTTGTTCTCAAATTACTTGTATCTAGTCACCACTTGAACTTTTAAGTTGTCCTAGCATTTATATTTTTTTATCACTTTAAGGACAAGCGGAATACCACTCAGCTATGTTTTCTTTATGATCGAAACAAACGTATAACTTTCAGTGCATTATTATTCATGATCTTTTGTTTGTGTTACTTTCCATGTTGCAACATAGTTGCTAAGTTACATTGTTAGAATTATATATATCATGCATGTGTTTAGAGTACTATGATCTCAGCTTGCAATTCTTTTATAATAATGATGATAAAGATTGTGTTGGTAGCATGTCACCTCACAAATGTTTTGTTTTTATCGCTTTACCTACTCGAGGACGACTAGAACTAAGCTTGGGGATGCTTGATACGTCTCCAGGATATTTATAATTTCTGATGTTCCATGATTTTATTATGCCAATTGCTATATGTTTACTATACACTTCATGTCATTTTTATGGATTTTCTGGGACTAACCTATTGAAAAGATACCACGGCGCCAGTTCCTGTTTTCTACTGTTTTTTGTTTCAGAATATTTGTTCTGGAAATATTCTCGGAACTCGACGAAACAAAATCCCCCGGTCCAATTTTTCAGTCATGTACACGGAGTCCGGAGGAGACCCGGAGGGGGCTACAAGGCGGCCACACTATAGGGTGGCGCCCCCTGCCCCTTGGCTGCGCCACCAGGTGGTTTGGGCCCCTCGGACGCCCACCGACATCACCCTTTCGCCTATATATTGACCCGAGCCTCCATCCATGAAAAGTTGTATAGCCCCCATCGTCGTCAACCCTAGTTCGGGAGGGTTCTGAAACTCTCCCAGGCACCCTGCCGGGAGGGGAAATCATCACCGGAGGGATCTACATCACCATGCCTTCCTCCGGAGTGATGCGTGAGTAGTTCATCATTGGACTACGGGTCCATAGCAGTAGCTAGATGGTTTTCTTCTCCTCTTTATGCCATCATGTTTAGAACTTGTGAGCTGCCTAACATGATCAAGATCATCTTATTGTAATGCTACATGTTGTGTTTGTTGGGATCCGATGAATATTGAATGCTATGTCAAGTTGATTATAGATCTATCTTTTATATGTTATTTGTGATCTTGCATGCTCTCCGTTGCTAGTAGATTCTCTGGCCAAGTTGATGCTTGTAACTCCAAGAGGGAATATTTATGCTCGATAGTGGGTTCATGCCTCAAGTTATCTGGGAGTGACAATAACTTCTAATATTATGGATGTATTGTTGCCACTAGGGATAAAGCAACAATGCTTTGTCTAAGGATAATTCTATTGTTTACATTACACACTTTTTACTAAATGCAATAATCTGTTGCTTGCAACTTAATATCCAAAGTTTTCTTGGATGACGTCCTGTGGGTGCAAATAAATCTCATAGTAATCATCATGTCATGCAAATGCACTACGGTGTAATCTCTATTTCTGTCAATTGCCCAGCTGTAATTTGTTCACCCAACATGTTATTTATCTGTTATGGAGAGACACCACCAGTGAACTATGGACCCCTGTCAAATCTTGTACACTAATAGTACAACCTACTTGTCGCACCCGGACTTCTAGGGGATACTCACAGTCCGCTAAACAGTAGAGAAATGGCTTACGGGGCATACCGGCACCCGCATCTCAATATGAGTAGGCCAACACGTAAACGTGTGACAACCATTCTCTTACTATTCATCGTCTGCGCAAACCATCCCATAGAAATCCAGATACTTCCGTTGACGTACTTCAAAACATACACACATGGTACGTCAACGGCATTTGAACAAGTGATATCACAACAGATCCTTACGACACAAAAGATGGAAATAAGTTGCAAATAGCTCTCACTAGAGCAGAGATAGCAAATACAATCATCCAGAGGACACATGTCCCAACAATTCATCATTACATCACAGCGGAAGCATCCAAAATTTCTGAGTACAGACAAGATCCAAATAGGCCTAAGAGGCCAGAAACGAAAAAACGGAGCCCATCCACGAAGTCTCGGATCCTGCCCGGGTCCGCTATCTACTCGTCAGCAGCCTCGTCATACTCCACGTAGTAGCCATCGCGGGGATCCTCGTAAGCGTAGTCTACGGAAACCACAGCCCCAAAGGGGTCAGTACATAAACATACTGGCAAGCAAGACTCACAGTTCACCAAAGTGTAACCCGTCAACACCAAGCACAGATGCTTTGGGTTCAACGGAAGAAAGGGGTGATACAAAAGATGATGCAGCGGGCTGCTCTAACCAACTACAGAGTTGCTATAACTTCCGGCTATCAGAAAAGGGATAAGATAGCGTATCGGAACCAACTAACAACTAACTCCAAACAAACCCATCCTGGATCTCGCCCCTTATCCAAAGAAGCAATCCGAGGATAACTCACACAGTTGAATTAATGATGGTTCAGATTGTTGTGTCAATAAGCCTATTACTAGTCAGGTTATCATTAGTTAGGTGTAAGTTGTTCTGAGTACTTGTTAGCTAGTACTTTCACCAAGTAATCCATAACCGCGGAAAACACGGCTTCTCGAGAAGATTTATCCCTCCAGGGGTGCACCAATTTGGCCGTACACGTAAGAATAACCCGCCAGATGGAATGGCCTTTCCACCAAGCGGGGCACTCAACACAACTCAACTCTTCTTCGCATCAAGCCCAAAGAACCCCGTGCAATTGAGCGCACGGCTAATCAAGCCCCACGAAGAAAAGGGGACCCTCATAGCACTCTAAGAACGTGTCTCCGTAGATGCCGACTACAAAAATTCCACCCTGGCGCCAAGGTTTCGCACCTGCATATGCATGCGGCAAATGGAAAACCCGAACTAAATGAGGCGATTTGGACGAGATGCGAATCGAATCAAATTGAGGGGGGCGCCCATACACGCTTCCCACATGCGGTTAGTGCGCTCATCATGGATCAGTAGACAAGACCCTTTTCCTAATTAGGGTCGACACTAGCAGGCCTCAAAACCACGCCGGGCCTCCTGCCGGTGCCTTATCATCAAATTAGTATTACCTCAAACATTAACAGGTTGATTGTATAAAACATCGAGCCCCAGAACATAAAGATATAGTAATAGGAAGTAACGGACAACAGACTCGAGCAAAAACAACCCTAAGCATGCTAGTAAGACACGGGCAACAAGCAAAAGGTTATAGGTGTGGAGGTGAGGCTATATCAGGGTTAAAGGTTAGCATATGGTAGGATCGAACAGAAGCAACGATTCATAGGGCTAGCAGAATAGACAACGGAAAGTATCGGTAACCAATGTTGAAAGGAACACAGTGGTTCATGTGAGTGAATACTTGCCTGCAAACCCAGTAGCCTGGTACTGAGCTAGATCCTTAGAAGGGGTGTCGTAAGTATCGTCGGTCTCAACGTCGTCGTATATCCGAGAAGAAGCAAACAAACAACACAGAGAGACAAACAATCAATAACACGGCATAGTGCACAAACATGGGATGATGCATGACCATTTAATTGATGCACCAAAAATACACTAGTGGACATGGTAACATAACATGATTAAGTGGACCCCCATGCAACTTGGATTGCATATGGAAAGCCCATGAATTATGGTTGAATTAATTGTTCTACAACTAATCATCATGTGTAGGTAAATTAGCATGATGCATGGATGAGGAAAACAGAAAGAAAACAACAATAGAAACAATTGGAAATAAGGTTTACCAAGTTTGGAAATTCATTTATTAAGTTAGGAAATTTTGGGTTCTTAAAGGTGTCACACAAGCATTTGTTGTTTTCACCAACTTAAATTGTCCAAAATAGATAACAAAGTTCATATTTGAAAAGTTTATACTTTTATGGTTTGAAAACATATTTTATAGGTTCAAAAAGAATTTAATTTGAGCAAGTTATTAATTTAGCAATTTTAAATGAATTAAACAAGGTTTAAATCATTTAACCAATTTTAATTATTCAAAACATGAAACAAATTTTATATTTGGAAAGGTGGTTTAATTTAGCATGGAAAACATATTTTATTTGTTGAGAATTGATTTAAAATGAGCAAGTTATTAATTTGGCAATTTTAAATGCATTAAATAAGAAACAGTTGTTTTCGGCAATTTAAATTATTCAAAACAGCAAACAAAGTTGATATTTGCAAAGTACATGAAAAATTGAATGGAAAACATATTTAGTTTGTTGAATTTGGAATTTTTATGCCCAAGTTATGAATTTTGCAAGTTTAAATGAATTGAACAAGTTTTCAAATATTTCACCAATTTAAAATATTCAAAACAGTAAACAAATTTTATATTTGGATAGAGCATTTAATTTGGATTGGAAAACATATTTAAAATGTTGAAATTGGAGTTAAAATGAATTATTTATGCATTTGTGAAGTTTAAGTATTATTCTGCCAATTAAACAATAGCTAGGGACTTGGAAAATAAATTACAGGGGTCTAGAAAGAAACTGCAGGGACTTGTTGGTGAAATGCAATTTGTGCCGGGCTTGAAAAAAAGATGGAAAAATAGGGGTTTAATCCGCGGGGTGGGGATTCGAACCCACCCCCTCTGCTGTGAGCGCAAGGGACAGTACAAGTGGGGTGTGCTGTTCGGTTTGTGACAGAAGGGGTGCGGGGGGGGGGGGTTATACTTCAGTTCTAGTGTTAACTGAACCTGAACATCAAGTTCAGTTCAGTTGTCTGAACTCGACGAAGGAAGGCAGCAACCGGCGGCGATCTTGCTGCTGCACGCGGTGCGAGCGGGCTAGGGGCGTGGGTGCTGTGTGCTGCGGGTGCGTGTGCTGCGGGTGAGCAGAGAGGGGAAGAGAGAGGCAAGGGGAGACGAGGTGATCACCTCGGGGTGAAGGTGAAGCAGGGCGTCGGTGCAGCGGATGGACGGCGGCGAACCCCGGACGGCGGCGGAGATACAGGTCTTCCCGGCCCTCGCCGTGGTGACGATGAGTTAAAGGATTCCACGGGGGATCAATTCCCGCCGTTTGCCCGGCCGGAGGAGGGCTCTATCGTCGGCGATCACCGGAGGAAAACGGAGGTGGACTCGGGTGGAGTTTGGTTCAGTTACAGAGAAGGTGGTGCAGGGAGAGAAAAGAGAAGGGAGCTGCGGCGGCGAGAGGAATAGAGGAGGGAGAAAGAACTAGGGTTAGGGGAGGTGTAACATCCCAGTGTTTGGGAAGTTATAAGGATCTAAATTTAATATGTGCATTTGCAAAGCATGCATCTAAAAGTACGGGAAATTTTGGCACGAAAGTTTAAACAAACCAAAGTGACCAATGTTTCACTTGACATGATGAAATAGGTCTAGTTCATCTAGTCAAGAGTACATTTGGAGTGATCTTTATAACAAACATCTTTCTAAACCAAATCATCTTATAAGACAAACCAGATTTGGTGATGACCAACACTAACTTTCAACAACATCAACCATAAGTTCCTAAGTGACGTGAGAGGATTCATCTAGGTATTTTTAAAACTCGAAGAGGGGTGAGTATCCAAATAACACAGATGATGACCTTACTTCTACAAGTTAGTCATGTATAACTGGATGATCTCATCAGTCTTAAAGGATGAATCTGAACGAGGAAACAAACCTTCTTAAACCAATACTAAACCCTGATCACTGTCTGTGATCTTTTCAAACTCTTGTCTACATTCCTGCATGACCATGGCTACAAGAGAAGCAACCCGGGAGGGAGCCAAGATAGAAGATATCAACCGAGGGGGTGAAATCCTGGTGTTTGGTGCCATACAAGAATAATTTGAGTACAAGACCTGATCAATCTTGTAAACAGATTATTTCTGAGGGCATTAAACACTGAGTTTTCATTAGGTTAGATTATACAGGAACAAGCTGGTAGTTTACTCTGAGACATCATCAGACGAGAAGTGGCAATTGGAGACTTATTCGCAAATACTATACCCTGGAGTGATCGAGGTTTCGTCGATGTTTTAGTAAAGAGAGAGAGATCGAGATTAGAAGAAAGTGGAATTTCGACATGCCCTCTGTGTTATTGGATCGAAGGGATTCACTTCAACACTAGAAACAAAATAACGTTTGTAACTGGAATTGAGTTTAATTTGAATGATTTGATAATTGGAATTATTTGATAATTAAATAATTTTTGAAACATTTAATAAAAAGTCTAATTCAATTCAAACTCATTATTAGAAGCTATTAATAGAAAAACAATAAGCTTTATTAATAACAACACAATTTTACAAAGTTATTACAAATTACAATAAATAGAAAAGATAAGAAGAATTACAAATGAAAATTACAAGTGAACAAATAGAAAAAGAAATTCCTAATCTAATTCTTGCTTAAAAGTCTTCAATTGATATCCTTTGGATCCTGCAAAATAAACAAGAAAAACAAAGAACAAAAATGATAATATTAGTGAGGGTTAGTACTCTCAGCTTGGCAGTGAGATGCACTGCTAATCGCATCATCGAGTTAGGCTTAGTCAAGTTAAGCATCTGTTCAAATCAGAAAAATATCTCAGTGTAACCTCATGGGCAAGTATCAGGTAATACAAGTGTCAGGCAAAAATAAACACAACACCAGGTTAAGACCAAGTGCAAACCGAGCTCATCTGTTAAGAAAAAGATCTAGGGCCATACACACAAGCACACAGCTTACACCACCATGCACATCTCTGTGCTGTCACAGCTACAAGAGACATATAAAAGGCAAACAATCGCAGGGCAGCAAGAGAGCAAGTCCATTCCTTCTCCTATCCAACAGCTCGAGTTGCAGAGCTCAAGCACTCACCACAATAACACCACCACCAGGAATCTCACCACCAGCAATCTATCCCCGCAAATTAATCCAATCACTAGGAAACCACATAATCATCAACCATACCATCCAAATCCCTGTTGTGAGAAGATCAACAGGTAATACATCCAGCAAGATCACAGCAAGGCCAAGCTTGGAGCTGGAGTAGCAGGCCTGGATCACAACAGCAACAAGATCACAAGCTGAGCAGGGGAAATAGCTCAAGGGGGAGTGGAACAAGAAGTCAAGGTCCATCAGGAAATCACAGCCACAACAGTAACACCAAAAGGTGATATCTACACACATCCTAACAAGGGATCTTGCTAAGTTATGCACAGATAGGGGGCTGGGATTTGTTTCCCTCAGTCTAGCATAGAATTGCTATGCTAATCTCATCACAGGGGTTTAAACACAAGTATAAAAAATGTTCTTATCTTAAGATAATTGCCTCAGAACAACATCATTGGCCTAAGGGAAAACCAGCAAGCATTAATCTGTTCTTATCAGATATAATAACCCAACAATCCATAGTATAGTTGCTGGGCACCAGAATCATCAAGATTGGTACCTCAAACACAACTCACCAATCCAGATATTTCTTACAAAAACAAGAGGAACATGGTGGCACATCCTTTGAACCCTAAGGTTCAGAGTAGCACCCACCAGATGGCATATAGAGATGCCCAATAATTAACCAACATCACATATTAGCATTTAGCTCAAGCACAGTATCTGTTCTTAAATAAAACTAGGGCCTCAGACTTTTGCATCACAGGCTAGGGGCACCAAGATCAAGTAAATCATGTTCTTATCAAATTAAATAGCTACCTGGAGCACAAACCCTAAGCAAATGGACTTAGACAAAGTTCCAATTTGCATACACAACTGTTGCTGGGCACTTGTCCACTGGAGCAGTACCTCAACACAACTATATATGAACAGCCTAGTAGTAAAAGGGAATGACAAAATTGATGGCATATTCTCTGAATCACAAATTCAGAGTAATACCTATCGATATACAGCACACCCATAGAAAGTTTGGAAGCCACACATGATGGTGGGCTCTGTTCAACAGATAGCCAGTCAAGGGGATTCATCACAGAAGGATATCCAAAGGAAATTATTCCACAGCAATGGCTGGGAGTAAATCCCAGACCATTTCTGCACCACCAGCACAAAGGGGATACCCACAAAAATTCCACAAGTATAGTGCATCAGTTAGAGGATCCCTAGGAGTATAACAATACATCCTAGCATTCATATATCAAATTCATCACAGAGAAGAACAAATCCTCAATAGTCTCTGTGTCAAGAAATCAAAGGGAAAATTCCCACAGCTCAATTAATCCATCCACAACCTCCTAAAGGTTTTATTGGGTCATGGCATGAACACTGGCACGAGGGCCAGGCTCCAGAGCAAACGGGGAAGGAGGAATCGGGAAGAGAGAGAGAGATCAGGGGGCAGAGGGAGAGGAGCACTTACAGGTGGTCACCTTCGTGGTGACCACGGCCAGTTGGTGGAGCGAAGCATAGAGGCGAGCCACGGTTGCCCAGAAGGCCGTCCCGGCAGCGGCGCATCGACACCGCAACCATCCGCAACCACAGCCACCGTGGAGAAACAGCAGCAGCAGCTCGGTCTCCAAGAGCATCCAGGAGTCTCGTCGTGGAGCCACGGCCACCGAAGAGGTGGAGGAGCACCCCGGGAACCTAACCCTAGGTTAGGGTTTGAAGAACCCCACGGGAGCCACACGGGGAGGGAAGCAGATCGAAGGGGAAGGCGTGGTGGCGGACAGAGAGGAGAAGAGGTGGCGCTAGGTCACGGCGGCGGAGACCAAGTGTGCTGGCCGGAGAAATCGCCGGAGGGGGGCGATGGAGATCGCCTCCGTGTCGCCTGCGAGGGGGAAAGAAGGGTCAGAGGTGAGGGAGTGGGGCGTGTGGGGTGGTCGCCTGCTCGGGTCACCCGAGTGGGTTTGACCCAACCCATTGGTGGGTTGGCCCACCTGTCAGCCTAGGGGCATTTTAGTAATTGCTTTAAATCTTAAATAAAAGAATTAGAAAAATAATAGAAAACAATAAATAAAATTCTACAAAATTTCAAACCTTTACAAATACAACTAATTCTTAATCTAGTAAAATGGTTGAATATTAAGATTAAGAAAAATAATCCAATAATGCTTATAGTCTTAAAATTATGGATACAAAATAATATTTTAATAATAAAACTTTGATAATAAGGTTGAGAAATATTCAAAACTATTTAATCAAATGTAAATTATTCTTTCAACATTAATTAGATATTTTGAGCATTTCAAAATACTCCCTAACAAATGTTTTCTGTGAAAACAATCAAATAAGTTATAAGAATAACAATGAATATTGGAAAAATAATAAATAATTCATTAAATCAGAAAAATACAAGTTATATATCAAAATGCTCCAAATGATAAATGCAACTCATCTATGATGTGTAAAAGTAATTTGATCAGGTTTTTAGGTGTGTAATGTTTTGCCTAATCAATTAATTCATAAAAAAATAACTTATTCTAATAATTTCAGAAAAACATAAAATGTTATATCAAATTGAAAAGGAAAGCATTTCCAATTAAAATATGACAAACGTAAAACCTTTTGTTGAAGTTATAAACTTGATTCTAAAAGCTTAGTGAAATTCGATAGTATTCCATTACAACGAGAAAACAATTACCACAACATTATTTCATTTATTAATTAAACCCTAGTGTTTTCACACCTACTAAACTTATCATCACTTGTCACTAGCAAGTTGTATGAAGATAGTTTTTATTAGTTCATCATTTTCAACCAAACTCATTGACATTAGCTCTACACTTTCGAACATAAAATAAAATGTGTCTATTATCTGTTCAATAATTATTTCCCATGTATTGTTGTTTTGTTGTTTATCAAGTAATAAATACCTTTATCTAAACAAGATAACCATTGTTTGCTAAATAAAAGTGAAACACATGTAAGTCTAAAAGAAGAAATAACAACATCACCACAAGTAATGAAACAACTCTAAGTCACCTAACAATTGTGTGAATACGTTATCGTTTCAAACATGGCTTACACTTGTAAGCTGGGGTATTTTCCAGGGTATTTCACGATGCATCTCATTACTATGCATGTATCATGTTGCCAGTATTTCTGTAGTCCTTACGAGGACTACTTTGCTATCTTTCAGACGTCAGGATGTTCTACGTGACCCTTGACCCCGAAGACATGGAATATTATGGTCATTTCAATCTCAGGCAAGTTCATCACTTGCTCATATCCTTTGCAGTATCTCATAACAAACTATTGGCAAAAACCCTATCGTATTATCACCTATTCTCAAAAGAATGCATGATCCTATTTTTATAATAATATGACTAATTGAATGACTACCCGAGTGGTAGTGTTCTGTTTGGTGGGCGGATGGAACCATGGTAAGATGAATAGGTCAAAGGAAGGTTCCATCTGCATGGGAACGTATTACCTAGGAATTAACAACAACTGCCGTCAGGATTCTTGCGCCGTAAATTCGCGTTGACCATGGATCTTTTGTGGGGGGAGTAAGTCAGACGTGATACTTCTCTCGTTCGCATGTCAACAGACTTACAGAGACGTACGCTGTAGGTCTTGCGAGACTACATGCACATGGGTGGGAGCCCTTACGTCCCACGGGCTCTGGGGTCTATGAGTGTCTGCCAGGGGCGCGTAGATCTCCATCGTGAGGGGTGGAATCAGGCGTTCAACCTGCTGGCAGAAATGGGTGGGCATGCGTTGTGCGGAGAAGCACGGTTTGGCTTGGACCAACTACCGGGCCCCACACCTGAGTGGGAGTGGACAGGATCTCGAGCCTGGTTGTGCAACATGGTCTTGGTCGTCCATGGGTAAAGTAACGCACCTCTGCAGAGTGTAAAAGGATGTGACATGTTACCCCTTGTTCCGGGAAGGAGATGCGAACGCCGCAGGAAAGGCAACTCCATGAAAGTTCTAATCCTGTGAAGATCTGGCGGGCATAGTTTTCAGAATTAAAAGCAACCTCTTGAAGAAAGACTTACAAAAACCTTGCATTAGCTTAAAGACTCTTTCGAGTCTAAAGCTGTAGTTAGTGCATCAACCACCCACTATATATCATGAACTTGCTGAGTAACGCTCGTTACTCATTCTATCCCGTTTGACCCCTGCTTAGAGATGAAGCCCTATTGAAGTCGTCATCATGAAGCCATCGCTACCTCATGAAGCTAGGTGGAGTAAGCTATCGCTTAGTCGGTAAAGCATCATCATCAACAAAACTGGTGGAAGAGAAGCTATCAAGGTGTAGGTGGAGTCCATTCTTGGATTAGCTACTACAAGCCATAGATTAGGGCTGACATCAGCCGTAGTAGTTTAGTTCTAAGCTAGAGTTCTTCTCCAGCTTGGAGCTTCGTATTGCTTCTTCTGATGTTTCATTTGTATGAGATCTTCTTGAGTCATCAAAGAGATTCTCAAGATTTTGTAATGAAGTTTGTATCCTATAGCTTTGCTTGGACCCGCTGTGTTTCTGTTGTACCACTCTGAGAGATGTAATATTCACGGATAAGTCCTTATGTGGGTATTATGTCACCGACTTGCGCACTACACATGCAGTGGTGTGCTGGGTCACCACAGGTGGTATCAGAGCGAAGCGACCTTAGGTTTAAAACCTTTTAGGAGATCTGTAGGTTGGTAAAGTCTATAGGAAGCCATCTTATCTAAACCACATTTCCTGCAATTATGATGATCATTCACTTGAGAATGATATAATCATACTTGTATAGAATTAGTCTTACTAAATTTGAGTAAATATACTTATCTATTTTCTTTATACCTAGGTATGAATAGTTAGAAGTCTAGCATGTATTAGTGCTATTGTGAGAAGGAGAGTTTTGACATGGTCAGAGATGATTAATTCACAGTTATGATTACCCCATTCTATGAATGAATAGGATGGAGTAGAACATGGTATAGAGTATGTATAAGAGTCTTCAGGAAGGAATGTTGTGAATCATGAAGAATCATTAGACCATGGTAACTATGGGGTATATACCATATCCTTAGTTATCAGGTACAGAGGTGAATCACAATAGTATATAATAGAATTAGGAGAAGGCATAAGCATCGATGGAAGCTACATTACTACTCCTGCGATGTGATCAATAACATGAAGGATCAACATATGCTATGAGAAGTTTATCGTAATCAAGAAGTAGGAGTTTAGTTGGCATGTTACTTAGTCCATATGGAACCCAGTTAGACAACAACTACTATAGGATCATTTTGTCTTGGTTGATTCCATTGCAATAAGGCATGCAATTGGAGTAATTACCTGGGCAAAGAGTGGTTGTGTAGATTAGGATTGTAAGGTACTATATACCTACTTGTAGTGTATAGCATTTAAGAGCCTTGGTACTTGAGATGTTTTACTCTAAGTACTTTTATTTCACAGGCTTTTGATGTATGAGTGATAACTGCATTTGGGATTTATTGGATCTTATTTGGATCTTTGATTGACTAGATCTGTCCATGAAGTTGGAACTTTAGGTGCATATGCATGTGCAAACATTGAGTTCTAGCTTGATGTTACTGGTCTAGAGGATATAGTATTAGAACGAGAGCGGTCTGAGTAATCAGCAGATAGAAACAATCACAAAAGCTCTGGAAGACCAGGAAGTCAAGAAGGCAGAAGTCAATGAATCCACTGATGGGAATGGACCACATTCCACATCTTGTTTCGAGTTGGTGGCATACTTCATCACCACATGGATATATACCACAAGTGATGCCAAGATGGTAACATGAGTAGTATATCCTAGAAAGAATTACATAGAAGGTCGATAAGTTAACTTATAGAGTCATCCTGTAGAAGTCAAAACCCAAAGGTGTAGAAGGACCATAGGGAGTAACCAGTGGAATATATTATAGTCACATGTAGGAAAAAGTTAAACTCGAGGAAACTCGAAGATTTTTTCACTAATAAATGAATCTAAGTCAATGTACACTACCTTGTACAAGTTTCTTTGAAAAATCTTTATCTTCAGACCATTAGATTAAACCAAATGGAGTCTAACCATAGACAATACCCATTGTATCGGAAGAATCTTATTGGTTATTCATCACCTAGTGGATGTACCAATTGTTCTTCAGAAAGTTGTGAGAGGTAAGAAACCATACCCATTCATCGGAGAATGAAACTTGGCATCCACTATGTGGTGGAAATACCATGTGTTCTTCGTGAGACCATTAGGAAGGTCTAGTAACAAAACAGAGTTGTCATAGCAACAGGCTTAGTATTAGATCATAGTGCAAGACAGTGGAAGGTGAACAATCAAGACAAGAAGATACACATGCCAAGGTCAACACAAGAAACAGCTGTGAAGAATCAACACTCTACAGAAGTTCTCTCTACCGATCTTTACGTGAGAGAGGTGGAACTTCGGGACGAAGTTCTTGTTAAGGGGGAGATACTGTAACATCCCAGTGTTTGGGAAGTTATAAGGATCTAAATTTAATATGTGCATTTGCAAAGCATGCATCTAAAAGTACGGGAAATTTTGGCGCGAAAGTTTAAACAAACCAAAGTGACCAATGTTTCACTTGACATGATTAAATAGGTCTAGTTCATCTAGTAGAGAGTACATTTGGAGTGATCTTTATAACAAACATCTTTCTAAACCAAATCATCTTATAAGACAAACCAGATTTGGTGATGACCAACACTAACTTTCAACAACATCAACCATAAGTTCCTAAGTGACGTGAGAGGATTCATCTAAGTATTTTTAAAACTCGAAGAGGGGTGAGTATCCAAATAACACAGATGATGACCTTACTTCTACAAGTTAGTCATGTATAACTGGATGATCTCATCAGTCTTAAAGGATGAATCTGAACGAGGAAACAAACCTTCTTAAACCAATACTAAACCCTGATCACTGTCTGTGATCTTTTCAAACTCTTGTCTACATTCCTGCATGACCATGGCTACAAGAGAAGCAACCCAGGAGGGAGCCAAGATAGAAGATATCAACCGAGGGGGTGAAATCCTGGTGTTTGGTGCCATACAAGAATAATTTGAGTACAAGACCTGATCAATCTTGTAAACAGATTATTTCTGAGGGCATTAAACACTTGAGTTTCATTAGGTTAGATTATACAGGAACAAGCTGGTAGTTTACTCTGAGACATCATCAGACGAGAAGTGGCAATTGGAGACTTATTCGCAAATACTATACCCTGGAGTGATCGAGGTTTCGTCGATGTTTTAGTAAAGAGAGAGAGATCGAGATTAGAAGAAAGTGGAATTTCGACATGCCCTCTGGTGTTATTGGATCGAAGGGATTCACTTCAACACTAGAAACAAAATAACGTTTGTAACTGGAATTTGAGTTTAATTTGAATGATTTGATAATTGGAATTATTTGATAATTAAATAATTTTGAAACATTTAATAATTAAAGTCTAATTCAATTCAAACTCATTATTAGAAGCTATTAATAGAAAAACAATAAGCTTTATTAATAACAACACAATTTTACAAAGTTATTACTAATTACAATAAATAGAAAAGATAAGAAGAATTACAAATGAAAATTAGAAGTGAACAAATAGAAAAAGAAATTCCTAATCTAATACTTGCTTAAAAGTCTTCAATTGATATCCTTTGGATCCTGCAAAATAAACAAGAAAAACAAAGAACAAAAATGATAATATTAGTGAGGGTTAGTACTCTCAGCTTGGCAGTGAGATGCACTGCTAATCGCATCATCGAGTTAGGCTTAGTCAAGTTAAGCATCTGTTCAAATCAGAAAAATATCTCAGTGTAACCTCATGGGCAAGTATCAGGTAATACAAGTGTCAGGCAAAAATAAACACAGCACCAGGATAAGACCAAGTGCAAACCGAGCTCATCTGTTAAGAAAAAGATCTAGGGCCATACACACAAGCACACAGCTTACACCACCATGCACATCTCTGTGCTGTCACAGCTACAAGAGACATATAAAAGGCAAACAACCGCAGGGCAGCAAGAGAGCAAGTCCATTCCTTCTCCTATCCAACAGCTCGAGTTGCACAGCTCAAGCACTCACCACAATAACACCACCACCAGGAATCTCACCACCAGCAATCTATCCCCGCAAATTAATCCAATCACTAGGAAACCACATAATCATCAACCATACCATCCAAATCCCTGTTGTGAGAAGATCAACAGGTAATACATCCAGCAAGATCATAGCAAGGCCAAGCTTGGAGCTGGAGTAGCAGGCCTGGATCACAACAGCAACAAGATCACAAGCTGAGCAGGGGAAATAGCTCAAGGGGGAGTGGAACAAGAAGTCAAGGTCCATCAGGAAATCACAGCCACAACAGTAACACCAAAAGGTGATATCTACACACATCCTAACAAGGGATCTTGCTAAGTTATGCACAATAGGGGGCTGGGATTTGTTTCCCTCAGTCTAGCATAGAATTGCTATGCTAATCTCATCACAGGGGTTTAAACACAAGTATAAAAAATGTTCTTATCTTAAGATAATTGCCTCAGAACAACATCATTGGCCTAAGGGCAAACCAGCAAGCATTAATCTGTTCTTATCAGATATAATAACCCAACAATCCATAGTATAGTTGCTGGGCACCAGAATCATCAAGATTGGTACCTCAAACACAACTCACCAATCCAGATATTTCTTACAAAAACAAGAGGAACATGGTGGCACATCCTCTGAACCCTAAGGTTCAGAGTAGCACCCACCAGATGGCATATAGAGATGCCCAATAATTAACCAACATCACAGATTAGCATTTAGCTCAAGCACAATATCTGTTCTTAAATAAAACTAGGGCCTCAGACTTTTGCATCACAGGATAGGGGCACCAAGATCAAGTAAATCATGTTCTTATCAAATTAAATAGCTACCTGGAGCATAAACCCTAAGCAAATGGACTTAGACAAAGTTCCAATTTGCATACACAACTGTTGCTGGGCACTTGTCCACTGGAGCAGTACCTCAACACAACTATATATGAACAGCCTAGTAGTAAAAGGGAATGACAAAATTGATGGCATATTCTCTGAATCACAAATTCAGAGTAATACCTATCGATATATAGCACACCCATAGAAAGTTTGGAAGCCACACATGATGGTGGGCTCTGTTCAACAGATAGCCAGTCAAGGGGATTCATCACAGAAGGATATCCAAAGGAACTTATTCCACAACAATGGCTGGGAGTAAATCCCAGACCATTTCTGCACCACCAGCACAAAGGGGATACCCACAAAAATTCCCACAGCTCAATTAATCCATCCACAACCTCCTAAAGGATTTATTGGGTCATGGCATGAACACTGGCACGAGGGCCAGGCTCCAGAGCAAACGGGGAAGGAGGAATCGGGAAGAGAGAGAGAGAGATCAGGGGGCAGAGGGAGAGGAGCACTTACAGGTGGTCACCTTCGTGGTGACCACGGCCAGTTGGTGGAGCGAAGCATAGAGGCGAGCCACGGTTGCCCAGAAGGCCGTCCCGGCGGCGGCGCATCGACACCGCAACCATCCGCAACCACAGCCACCGTGGAGAAACAGCAGCAGCAGCTCGGTCTCCAAGAGCATCCAGGAGTCTCGTCGTGGAGCCACGGCCACCGGAGAGGTGGAGGAGCACCCCGGGAACCTAACCCTAGGTTAGGGTTTGAAGATCCCCACGGGAGCCACACGGGGACGGAAGCAGATCGAAGGGGAAGGCGTGGTGGCGGACAGAGAGGAGAAGAGGTGGCGCTAGGTCACGGCGGCGGAGACCAAGTGTGCTGGCCGGAGAAATCGCCGGAGGGGGGGCGATGGAGATCGCCTCCGTGTCGCCTGCGAGGGGGAAAGAAGGGTCAGAGGTGAGGGAGTGGGGCGTGTGGGGTGGTCGCCTGCTCGGGTCACCCGAGTGGGTTTGACCCAACCCATTGGTGGGTTGGCCCACCTGTCAGCCTAGGGGCATTTTAGTAATTGCTTTAAATCTTAAATAAAAGAATTAGAAAAAGAATAGAAAACAATAAATAAAATTCTACAAAATTTCAAACCTTTACAAATACAACTAATTCTTAATCTAGTAAAATGGTTGAATATTAAGATTAAGAAAAATAATCCAATAATGCTTATAGTCTTAAAATTATGGATACAAAATAATATTTTAATAATAAAACTTTGATAATAAGGTTGAGAAATATTCAAAACTATTTAATCAAATGTAAATTATTCTTTCAACATTAATTAGATATTTTGAGCATTTCAAAATACTCCCTAACAAATGTTTTCTGTGAAAACAATCAAATAAGTTATAAGAATAACAATGAATATTGGAAAAATAATAAATAATTCATTAAATCAGAAAAATACAAGTTATATATCAAAATGCTCCAAATGATAAATGCAACTCATCTATGATGTGTAAAAGTAATTTGACCAGGTTTTTAGGTGTGTAATGTTTTGCCTAATCAATTAATTCATAAAAAAATAACTTATTCTAATAATTTCAGAAAAACATAAAATGTTATATCAAATTGAAAAGGAAAGCATTTCCAATTAAAATATGACAAACATAAAACCTTTTGTTGAAGTTATAAACTTGATTCTAAAAGCTTAGTGAAATTCGATAGTATTCCATTACAACCAGGAAACAATTACCACAACATTATTTCATTTATTAATTAAACCCTAGTGTTTTCACACCTACTAAACTTATCATGACTTGTCACTAGCAAGTTGTATGAAGATAGAGTAGTTTTATTAGTTCATCATTTTCAACCAAACTCATTGACATTAGCTCTACACTTTCGAACATAAAATAAAATGTGTCTATTATCTGTTCAATAATTATTTAACATGTATTGTTGTTTTGTTGTTTTGTTGTTTATCAAGTAATAAATACCTTTATCTAAACAAGATAACCATTGTTTGCTAAATAAAAGTGAAACACATGTAAGTCTAAAAGAAGAAATAACAACATCACCACAAGTAATGAAACAACTCTAAGTCACCTAACAATTGTGTGAATACGTTATCGTTTCAAACATGGCTTACACTTGTAAGCTGGGGTATTTTCCAGGGTATTTCACGATGCATCTCATTACTATGCATGTATCATGTTGCCAGTATTTCTGTAGTCCTTACGAGGACTACTTTGCTATCTTTCAGACGTCAGGATGTTCTACGTGACCCTTGACCCCGAAGACATGGAATATTATGGTCATTTCAATCTCAGGCAAGTTCATCACTTGCTCATATCCTTTGCAGTATCTCATAACAAACTATTGGCAAAAACCCTATCGTATTATCACCTATTCTCAAAAGAATGCATGATCCTATTTTTATAATAATATGACTAATTGAATGACTACCCGAGTGGTAGTGTTCTGTTTGGTGGGCGGATGGAACCATGGTAAGATGAATAGGTCAAAGGAAGGTTCCATCTGCATGGGAACGTATTACCTAGGAATTAACAACAACTGCCGTCAGGATTCTTGCGCCGTAAATTCGCGTTGACCATGGATCTTTTGTGGGGGGAGTAAGTCAGCCGTGATACTTCTCTCGTTCGCATGTCAACGGACTAACAGAGACGTACGATGTAGGTCTTGCGAGACTACATGCACATGGGTGGGAGCCCTTACGTCCCATAGACTCTTGGGTCTATGAGTGTCTGCCAGGGGCGTGTAGATCTCCATCGTGAGGGGTGGAATCAGGCGTTCAACCTGCTGGCAGAAATGGGTGGGCATGCGTTGTGCGGAGAAGCACGGTTTGGCTTGGACCAACTACCGGGCCCCACACCTGAGTGGGAGTGGACATGATCTCGAGCCTGGTTGTGCAACATGGTCTTGGTCGTCCATGGGTAAAGTAACGCACCTCTGCAGAGTGTAAAAGGATGTGACATGTTACCCCTTGTTCCGGGAAGGAGCTGCGAACGCCGCAGGAAAGGCAACTCCATGAAAGTTCTAATCCTGTGAAGATCTGGCGGGCATAGTTTTCAGAATTAAAAGCAACCTCTTGAAGAAAGACTTACAAAAACCTTGCATTAGCTTAAATACTCTTTCGAGTCTAAAGCTGTAGTTAGTGCATCAACCACCCACTATATATCATGAACTTGCTGAGTAACGCTCGTTACGCATTCTATCCCGTTTGACCCCTGCTTAGAGATGAAGCCCTATTGAAGTCGTCATCGTGAAGCCATCGCTACCTCATGAAGCTAGGTGGAGTAAGCTATCGCTTAGTCGGTAAAGCATCGTCATCAACAAAACTGGTGGAAGAGAAGCTATCAAGGTGTAGGTGGAGTCCATTCTTGGATTAGCTACTACAAGCCATAGATTAGGGCTGACATCAGCCGTAGTAGTTTAGTTCTAAGCTAGAGTTCTTCTCCGGCTTGGAGCTTCGTATTGCTTCTTCTGATGTTTCATTTGTATGAGATCTTCTTGAGTCATCAAAGAGATTCTCAAGATTTTGTAATGAAGTTTGTATCCTATAGCTTTGCTTGGACCCGCTGTGTTTCTGTTGTACCACTCTGAGAGATGTAATATTCACGGATAAGTCCTTCTGTGAGTATTATGTCACCGACTTGCGCACTACACATGCAGTGGTGTGCTGGGTCACCATAGGAGGAGGTGCTCGGCTAGGGTTTATAGGGGGGAAGGAGAGCTGCTGTCCGTCTGCTGCTCCTCTCTGTCATGTGGACACCGTGGATGATCGGCCGTACGAGGAAGAAGATAGAGATCGAAGGGGTATTGGGCCTGAGGGGGGAGTTGGGCTGGGCCTGCCCCTCTCCCTCTGTGGTTGTTTTTTTTTCTATTTTTTTTTTTTGCAGATTTGGAAAAGGAAGAAAAGGCTAGGGTTTAGGGTTAGGAAAATTAGGAGAAAAATTTGGATGAGTTATTTATAGCCACAGTAACAATTGGCAAACTTTTGTTTTCAAAAAGTTTGAAATATGGTGCTGTTTGTAATTTGGTTGACTTTGATTAAATTTGAGATTAAGGGATTTATTAAAAAGAAACATATAATTAGTTTTTGGACCCTCAAGTTTATTTGAAATAAATTGATTTGGAAAATGGTTTTGTTTCATTAATTTCAAATGGTTGCTGTTTGGAAAATGCAAATGAATTTGAATGCAATTTGAATGAATTTTGAATATTAAGTGAAATATTGAAAGCAATAATTGAAATAGTTTGAACCTTAGCTGAATGGAAACAAATGATTGTTTTGATTTGAAATATTCATTTGGAAATTGTAACATCACAAGTATGAAACAAGGGGTTTGAAATTGGTTTGAAATTCAAATAGAAAACAGAGGAAAACAAATGAAAACAATTGGAAAACAAAGCAAAACAAATGCAATGAACATGATGTCATGATGCAAAACATAAAATAACAGAGAGCAAACATTCTAATGGCTATTTTTTCATACTTGGGATGTTACAAAACGCCCCCCTTGAAGGAATCGCGCCCCGAGATTCCTACTGAGAAAAGAAAAGGTCCGGATACTTCTTGCGAAGATCCTCTTGAGCTGTGTCACGTGAAACACATCGTGCACCTTGGATAGTTTTTCTGGAAGTTGAAGATGATAGGCATTCCTGGCAACTCTTCTGGAAAGATGTCAGGGAATTCGCAAACCACCGGAACATTTTCAATTGAAGGAAGAGGTTTTGTATCGAGGGTGTATAGCTGGATAGAACTTGATTCATTTGGAGAATAGACTATCTGGCCAGAAGGGTGGAACAGAGTTATTGATTAGACGCCGGTGGAAGAACTGAAGTGGGAAGCAACAACAAGGTTTCAACGGACGAAAAGGATGTTGAGAAGAACAGGATAATGAAGCAACATCGGGAAAACGAGATCAAAACACTCCTGAGGTACTACGGAAAACCCATCCGGTCTTCTAAAGGATCAATATCTACTGCTTAAGGAATAGAGGATCTGCTTCCGTGGCTTACACGCCTCCGTTCTCAATCGTGAGTAGGCAACATGATAAATCATGTCACAACCACCTCCATTCCTATGGTCTAGTAGATATAACTATCCTAGAGAAACCAGGATTCGTGAAATCCTAACTTGAAAGTTTAGATGAGAAGGGAAAACAACGTTGCACTTCCTTACCAAAAAAAGGGAGGGTGGGTGGGGAAAGAAGAAAAAGAACAGAATTCCTACTCTCACGTTTCATTTTTCCTATATAGCTACAAAATAGTTTCTAGACTCAACTGCGACCAGTAAAAAGGGATCCTATAGGCAGACAGGCTATGATACCATTTGTCGCACCCGGACTTCTAGGGGATACTCACAGTCCGCTAAACAGTAGAGAAATGGCTTACGGGGCATACCGGCACCCGCATATCAATATGAGTAGGCCAACACGTAAACGTGTGACAACCATTCTCTTACTATTCATCGTCTGCCCAAACCATCCCATAGAAATCCAGATACTTCCGTTGACGTACTTCAAAACATACACACATGGTACGTCAACGGCATTTGAACAAGTGATATCACAACAGATCCCTACGACACAAAAGATGGAAATAAGTTGCAAATAGCTCTCACTAGAGCAGAGATAGCAAATACAATCATCCAGAGGACACATGTCCCAACAATTCATCATTACATCACAGCGGAAGCATCAAAAATGTCTGAGTACAGACAAGATCCAAATAGGCCTAAGAGGCCGGAAACGAAAAAACGGAGCCCATCCACGAAGTCTCGGATCCTGCCCGGGTCCGCTATCTACTCGTCAGCAGCCTCGTCATACTCCACGTAGTAGCCATCGCGGGGATCCTCGTAAGCGTAGTCTGCGGAAACCACAGCCCCAAAGGGGTCAGTACATAAACGTACTGGCAAGCAAGACTCATAGTTCACCAAAGTGTAACCCGTCAACACCAAGCACAGATGCTTTGGGTTCAACGGAAGAAAGGGGTGATACAAAAGATGCTGCAGCGGGCTGCTCTAACCAACTACAGAGTTGCTATAACTTCCGGCTATCAAAAAAGGGATAAGGTAGCGTATCGGAACCAACTAACAACTAACTCCAAACAAACCCATCCTGGATCTCGCCCTTTATCCAAAGAAGCAATCCGAGGATAACTCACACAGTTGAATTAATGATGGTTCAGATTGTTCTGTCAATAAGCCTATTACTAGTCAGGTTATCATTAGTTAGATGTAAGTTGTTCTGAGTACTTGTTAGCCAGTACTTTCACCAAGTAATCCATAACCGCGGAAAACACGGCTTCTCGAGAAGATTTATCCCTGCAGGGGTGCACCAATTTGGCCGTACACGTAAGAATAACCCGCCAGATGGAATGGCCTTTCCACCAAGCGGGGCACTCAACACAACTCAACTCTTCTTCGCATCAAGCCCAAAGAACCCCGTGCAATTGAGCGCACGGCTAATCAAGCCCCACGAAGAAAAGGGGACCCTCATAGCACTCTAAGAACGTGTCTCCCTAGATGCCGACTACAAAAGTTCCACCCTGGCGCCAAGGGTTCGCACCTGCATATGCATGCGGCAAATGGAAAACCCGAACTAAATGAGGCGATTTGGACGAGATGTGAATCGAATCAAATTGAGGGGGGCACCCATACACGCTTCCCACATGCGGTTAGTGCGCTCATCATGGATCAGTAGACAAGACCCTTTTCCTAATTAGGGTCGACACTAGCAGGCCTCAAAACTACGCCGGGCCTCCTGCCGGTGCCTTATCATCAAATTATTATTACCTCAAACATTAACAGGTTGATTGTTTAAAACATCGAGCCCCAGAACATAAAGATATAGTAATAGGAAGTAACGGACAACAGACTCGAGCAAAAACAACCCTAAGCATGCTAGTAAGACACGGGCAACAAGCAAAAGGTTATAGGTGTGGAGGTGAGGCTATATCAGGGTTAAAGGTTAACATATGGTAGGATCGAACAGAAGCAACGATTCATAGGGCTAGCAGAATAGACAACGGAAAGTATCGGTAACCAATGTTGAAAGGAACACAGTGGTTCATGTGAGTGAATACTTGCCTGCAAACCCAGTAGCCTGGTACTGAGCTAGATCCTTAGAAGGGGTGTCGTAAGTATCGTCGGTCTCAACGTCGTCGTATATCCGAGAAGAAGCAAACAAACAACGCAGAGAGACAAACAATCAATAACATGGCATAGTGCACAAACATGGGATGATGCATGACCATTTAATTGATGCACCAAAAATACACTAGTGGACATGGTAACATAACATGATTAAGTGGACCCCCATGCAACTTGGATTGCATATGGAAAGCCCATGAATTATGGTTGAATTAATTGTTCTACAACTAATCATCATGTGTAGGTGAATTAGCATGATGCATGGATGAGGAAAACAGAAAGAAAACAACAATAGAAACAATTGGAAATAAGGTTTACCAAGTTTGGAAATTCATTTATTAAGTTAGGAAATTTTGGTTTCTTAAAGGTGTCACACAAGCATTTGTTGTTTTCACCAACTTAAATTGTCCAAAATAGATAACAAAGTTCATATTTGAAAAGTTTATACTTTTATGGTTTGAAAACATATTTTATAGGTTCAAAAAGAATTTAATTTGAGCAAGTTATTAATTTAGCAATTTTAAATGAATTAAACAAGGTTTAAATCATTTAACCAATTTTAATTATTCAAAACATGAAACAAATTTTATATTTGGAAAGGTGGTTTAATTTAGCATGGAAAACATATTTTATTTGTTGAGGATGGATTTAAAATGAGCAAGTTATTAATTTGGCAATTTTAAATGCATTAAATAAGAAACAGTTGTTTTCAGCAATTTAAATTATTCAAAACAGCAAACAAAGTTGATATTTGCAAAGTACATGAAAAATTGAATGGAAAACATATTTAGTTTGTTGAATTTGGAATTTTTATGCCCAAGTTATGAATTTTGCAAGTTTAAATGAATTGAACAAGTTTTCAAATATTTCACCAATTTAAAATATTCAAAACAGTAAAAAAAATTATATTTGGATAGAGCATTTAATTTGGATTGGAAAACATATTTAAAATGTTGAAATTGGAGTTAAAATGAATTATTTATGCATTTGTGAAGTTTAAGTATTATTCTGCCAATTAAACAATAGCTAGGGACTTGGAAAATAAATTACAGGGGTCTAGAAAGAAACTGCAGGGACTTGTTGGTGAAATGCAATTTGTGCTGGGCTTGAAAAAAAGATGGAAAAATAGGGGTTTAATCCGCGGGGTGGGGATTCGAACCCACCCCCTCTGCTGTGAGCGCAAGGGACAGTACCAGTGGGGTGTGATGTTCGGTTTGTGACAGAAGGGGTGCGGGGGGGGGGGGGGTTATACTTCAGTTCTAGTGTTAACTGAACCTGAACATCAAGTTCAGTTCAGTTGTCTGAACTCGACGAAGGCAGGCAGCAACCGGCGGCGATCTTGCTGCTACACGCGGTGCGAGCGGGCTAGGGGCGTGGTTGCTGTGTGCTGCGGGTGCGTGTGCTGCGGGTGAGCAGAGAGGGGAAGAGAGAGGCGAGGGGAGACGAGGTGATCACCTCGGGCTGAAGGTGAAGCAGGGCGTCGGTGCAGCGGATGGACGGCGGTGAACCCCGGACGGCGGCGGCGATACAGGTCTTCCCGGCCCTCGCCGTGGTGACGATGAGTTAAAGGATTCCACGGGGGATCCAGTCCCGCCGTTTGCCCGGCCGGAGGAGGGCTCTATCGTCGGCGATCACCGGAGGAAAACGGAGGTGGACTCGGGTGGAGTTTGGTTCAGTTACAGAGAAGGTGGTGCAGGGAGAGAAAAGAGAAGGGAGCTGCGGCGGCGAGAGGAATAGAGGAGGGAGAAAGAACTAGGGTTAGGGGAGGAGGTGCTCGGCTAGGGTTTATAGGGGGGAGGAGAGCTGATGTCCGTCTGCTGCTCCTCTCTGTCACGTGGACACCGTGGATGATCGGCCGTACGAGGAAGAAGACAGAGATCGAAGGGGTATTGGGCCTGAGGGGGGAGTTGGGCAGGGCCTGCCCCTCTCTCTCTCTGTGGTTGTTTTTTTTTTGTTCTATTTTTTTTTTGCAGATTTGGAAAAGGAAGAAAAGGCTAGGGTTTAGGGTTAGGAAAATTAGGAGAAAAATTTGGATGAGTTATTTATAGCCACAGTAACAATTGGCAAACTTTTGTTTTCAAAAAGTTTGAAATATGGTGCTGTTTGTAATTTGGTTGACTTTGATTAAATTTGAGATTAAGGGATTTATTAAAAATAAACATATAATTAGTTTTTGGACCCTCAAGTTTATTTGAAATAAATTGATTTGGAAAATGGTTTTGTTTCATTAATTTCAAATGGTTGCTGTTTGGAAAATGCAAATGAATTTGAATGCAATTTGAATGAATTTTGAATATTAAGTGAAATATTGAAAGCAATAATTTAAATAGTTTGAACCTTAGCTTAATGGAAACAAATGATTGTTTTGATTTGAAATATTCATTTGGAAATTGTAACATCACAAGTATGAAACAAGAGGTTTGAAATTGGTTTGAAATTCAAATAGAAAACAGAGGAAAACAAATGAAAATAGAGGAAAACAATTGGAAAACAAAGCAAAACAAATGCAATGAACATGATGTCATGATGCAAAACATAAAATAACAGAGAGCAATCTAATGGCTATTTTTTCATACTTGGGATGTTACACTACTGCAAGCACTATTCTTTTCACTTCAAACATTGTTCTCATTTCATTCACTGCAAACAAACACCATTTTCCACACTGTACGTCTAATCCTTTGTTTTTAGAAAAAACGGTGAGATTGACAATTTCACTGTTTCGTTGGGGCAAAATATCTTGGTTGTGTTGTGTGCAGATTCCACATTGTTGCTGCGCCTGGTAGTGCGTCCTCCCAACATCAGCTGACATCAACCTTCAGAAGTGATTTCTTTCTCCTACTGGTCGATTAAAGTCTGGTTTATTTTTTGAGGGAAAACTTGTTGCTGTACTCATCATACCTTACTCTTGGGGTCTCCCAACGAACGTGTGTTCACACGCATCACCTGCATCTGAACATTGTTTAGAATGAGCTTGTTCAGGACCTCCGCGTCCTTTGGTTGATCCTAAAATTGATAGTAAAGATTGTTAGCGGTCAGTTACATTGAAGGGTCAAGTAAAGTGGATGAACGATAGTGGAGGGCCAGTTAGCTAACCGAGATGTGACCACGGTAGTGCACCTCTTCCAGGATGATGGTGTAGGTTTTCTCATCCCATCTTGCTCTGCTCAGGTCCCTCAGCTTGCTCAACTGAATCCACCACATCCTCCATTTACTCAGGTGGTTGTACACCTGAGTGGAAGTCACCTCCACACCATAATGCTCAAACAGAGCCTTCGCGTAAGCATGGAGATGGACTTCCTTGAACCCCTTGTTGTTCCTCACCCCGGTTCTGATGAGGGAGGCCATGTGCTTGAGGACGAACGTGGACTGGTGTGGCATCCATTTCGTGGTGCCTTTGACCTAGGCCTTGGTCTTAGCAATGTATGTGTTCACGGCGTTCGCCACGGAGCGAACAAGCTCGTAAACAACGATGCTACTAGCTGGCGTCGGATTGACCTCGCCATTCTGAGACATAGTCTGCGAGTCATCGACCTAGGAAGGGATCTACGATTCCCCAAACGGAATTAGTGACTGATTAAACTCGTCCTCGTCGAACATGCCCTACATAAATGACGAAAACGAAAATGGATGAACAACAAGCTCAAACGGAAAGGGATGAACACGGAAACACCAAGCACAAGCTCAAACAAAGAAGGATCTAGAGATCAACGGACCACGAGCACGAAGCAGACAACCATTAACATTCTCTGCCAATAGATCTACATATCCCTATGTTCACGGATCTACAAAATCAAATGCACATGAACCGGCCCAGGGTGATATAACTTATAGCTATCGCCGCCGCTTGCCCGGGGAAGAGAAAACTGCAGGAGACGGTGAAGATCTGTCGCCGCCGCAACTGCCGCCGCCGCCGACCGGAGTTGGATGGAGACGAGTCGCCGCTTACCTGCTCGGTGGCGTGAGGAGAGACCTTGAGTGCATGGAAATGGCGGGCTGGCTGAGAGCGGTGAGATAGGAGGGTAGAAATATGTGAGAGGTTTTGGCGGGAGGTGACCGAATTTCTCCTGCCCCTCGTTTCCTCTTTTCGCTGCAGCGTGTGAGCTCCCTCCATCTCCATGCTCGCACAAGCAAAGCGCAGGGAGATGGAGAATTTTGCATCGAGGAGGTGGGAACGAGACATGCTCCACAGAAAAGGCCGATTCGGCCGTTCCTACGGGGTCTAGCCCTGGCTGGTTTGGCCACCTTTTTGGGTCGCATGCAACCAAACGTTGGGTCGTCTTTGTAACTGGCGGGGCTTTCCGGAGTAGCTGCAGGCTACCAAACGCGCCCTAAGTTGTTCTACTTTTTTTATTCGTACGTACCTAGACGCTTTTCAGCTTTTCCTTTCACTCGTATTAAGCCGTATTTAAATATAAAAAAAAACAATCGGAATGGAGAAGGAGTTTCTTAGAACCGGATTTACATGTGTCATTTCAATCCGTATTGAAATGTCTGGAATTATAAATGAGAACGGGAAAATAATTTCTTATAACCAGATTACATGTTTCGAGTGCCCTTGGCTTCCGATGCCTCCATTTAATTTCCACCTAACCTAGCAGCTTCAGCAAGAAAATTCATGGCGAAAGGCCACGCGATGCCGCTGCTCCACCTGGCGCGCCTACTCCTCTCAAGCGGCCTCGCCTCCGCCGACACATTATTCACCACCCCGCGCAACACGCCCTTTATCTGTGCGGGGCTCGTCGGCTGCCCCCGCTGCCATAGTCGAACTATCCTTCCCCTTCGGCTCCGACGAGTCCGCCCCGCAGAGCATGGACGAGCTCCCGTCTACGGCCCACCTCGTCGACTTCCTTTCCGTCGTCGTCGCGCTCCGTCCGGCGTTCGCCGCCACGCTCGCGAGCGTGGAGCCCATGCCAGACCTACTCGTCCACGATGGCTTCCTGCTCTGGGCCACGGACATCACCGACGAGTTCACCGTGCCGCGGCTGGTCACCGGCCACACGGGACTTTGTGTCTGAGATCTGGCTGTAGACGAGCAAACTCGGTCCAGCTCGAGCCGAACCTGAGAAAAGCCAGAGCCAAACGGGCGAGCCTCGAGCCAGCTCGACAAGGGTGACGAGCCTCTCAGGTGACTCGGCCCGAGCCAGCCTAAGGCTCGGTGCCAAAGGAGCCGGCTCTCGAACCAGAATAAAAGGTGAGAAAAATATTGCCCGAGAACGTTCGAACCTGGGTCTTACAGATGGCAGCGAGAGATGCCACAAGGCAATTGTTGTGTTTGTGTTCAGGTACCTATATGATTTTCTAATATCTAAATATTTTAATGACCTTCAGAAACACATGGACCGAGAAGAGAGCAAACATATGGGCATGTACAATGGTTTTATCTTCGTCTTATCTTAACAATGCCACCTAGGATAATTTCTGAGTTGGCGGAGATAGAAACAAAAAAAGAGCTTAGCCTTCTTTTAGCTAAGAGATCATCTCTTAGCACCAATTGTCTCACCACATATTTAGGATCAGAGATAAGGCTAAAAGATAACTCATTGTACAACATGTTTTTTTTGTCATATCTTATTAGGTGGCCATGTTTAAGATATGACGGTCTTATCGACCATTGTACCTGCCCTAACCGAAGACAGAGAAGCTTTTGAGCGTTTTTGGACTACTAACCATAGAAATTGTGCACCAAAACATTCGAAATTAATTCCAAAAAATTAAGAACATGAAATTGAAGTAAAGATGAACCCATTTTCAACAATTGTAGCACATCTTTGTATCAGGGCCGAGATGCACGAGGGGAGCGAGCAGGTCTGCAGGTGCATTCGGGCAGAGGAGGTCGTGGTAGAGCAGGTGCAAGGCAGGAGCTGCTAGGCGGAGCTGCATGATTCGGTCTGAGCTGCTAGGCGGAGTTGGGGCGGCCGGAGAGAGTTACCGGAGACTGCTGGGGTGAGCGTCTTCTCTCACCCGTACCTGCTGGGCTGTAAAACTTGGGCCAGACCGAGCCGAGCCAGGCTCGGCCCGAGGCCGTCGCGGTCCAGCAGATGAGGCTCGGCTCGGTTCAGAGGATTAGCGGGCCAAGTCAGAGCTCGGTCTAGCCAGCAAAAGCTCGGTGCGAGCCAGAGCTGCCGGCGCATGTACTCCAGCAATGGCATAATTCCCAATTCCTTCAGTGAGCTTGATTCGGCGTACATAAACCTACGGAACAAACAGTTCGACATCAAAATATGGTCGATCGGACCGCTCTGTCTTGGTGCCTCTGAATCGGCCCATATATTGGACCGTGACATCTCGGATTGGTTGGACACGAGGCTCGCCATGGGAAGTTCGGTTCTCTATGTCGCGTTCGGGACACAGGCCGAACTGAGCCGGGCGCAGCTCGAGGAGATCGCGATCGGGCTTGACCGGTCAGGCCTAGACTTCCTTTGGGTTGTCCAGTCCAAGTGGTTTAACCCTGAGGACCGACTCGAAGACGGGTTTGGTGATAGGGGTAAGGTGGTTGAAGGTTTCATCGACCATCTCGGAGTCATAGGCCACAATGCCGTCCAGGGATTGTTCACCCGCTGCGGGTGGAACTCGGTGTTGGAGAGCATCCGCATGGGTGTGCCAATACTAGCATTTCCAATTGCAGCCGAGCAGAAGCTCAACGCAAAGTTCCTCGTCCACGTGGTTCACATTGGGCTGAGAGTTAAAGATGACGTGGACAAGGAAGGTGCAGGTGGATTTGTTGTGAGTGGAGATGCGCATGTGTTAGAAAGGGAGTTGATCGTTGGAGAGAACGGGAAACGTGCCGCTGCTAGAGTTAGTGAGCTCTCGGTGTCTTCTAGAGAGCCTCTAGAAATAGGTGGGTCATCGTTTGAAAACCTGGAACTCACGGTGCGCGAGATCAGCGGGACGCATGCTAAGAGCGAGTAGTTCTTATGGTAGCTCAATGTTTTATTTTTTTTGAACAACATATTGTATAGCTCATTGTTGATTTGCATGTGTAGGGCCTCTTTGGATCGTCAGAATTTCGTAGGATTTTTGTAGGATTCCAATCCTTAGGATTATTTCCTATGGATTGTTGGATCAAAGGGATGGTACTACCTAAATTTCGATGGATTGGATTCCTATGGCTCAATCCTATAAGATTCTAAACATCCACTCGACCTCTTTTTTAGACTCAAGTGCGTAGGTTCGAGGCACTTTTCTTGTGCATTTCATCCAAATGACTAATCTTGCGGTTTTTCCTCTGTTTTGGGTTCTTCCTTTTTACGCACATAAAACTGTGAGATTCTTATGTTTTTCATATTCATGTGTTTTACAACCCTGCGATCCAAAGAGGCCCGTACTACCAAGTGGTGCTGGCAATAATGATCTCTGGACCGTTCACTATTAGGCTGTAGTTGCATAGGTTTGAAAGTTCTTTCCGTCCTACTGTCTTGTAAGGCGCATAGAATACTCTTATGACTTTAATGCGTAAACACGATTGATTGGCTGACCGAGACCTAACTACACTAGTGGATAACGGGGCTTTTTCTCACTGGCGAGCACCCCTTTCGCCCCGGCTCGGCCACCACCCGGTGCAAAAGGCTGCTGAGGTGGGGCCGGGGCGAGCATGGCGCGTGGTGTGGGGGTCATTTGCCCCGGTTGGTGGCTCTAACCGGGGCTAAAAGCCCTCAACAAGCAGGCCCCGTGCAGGCGCGTGGTGGGAGGGTCTTTTGCCCCGGTTGGAGCCACCAACCGGGGCAAATGACCCCCCCCCCCCACTATATATAAACCCTGCCAGCCCTCTCCTCTCCTCATGCCACTCACTTTGGAGGACATATTTCTAGTTGTGTGGTGTGTGCTCACTTCTTTTTCCCTCCTGTGCACAAGAGGTGTTTGATGAAATGCTCGGGAGAATAACGCCATCTTAGCTCGCAGAAAACAAGCACGATTTAATTTGTCCGAGCCACACTTAATTAAATAAGCTTTCTCATCCTTCTTTCCTCCTCGGTCGAGCTACCAACTTTAGCCTTTCACCTGTCAATGTAACATGGGTCATTTCTCTATTCATGTTGTTCTGTAACAGTTCTTAATTAATAATCATATAATGCAGATGAACCGGCAATGGATGTACGCTGACCGACGCTCTGCCGCATTCATGAAAGGCGTGGGTTATTTTCTCGAGGTGGCCCAGGTAAACAAGCAGAATAATTTTATCTGTTGTCCATGTGCTGTATGTCGGAATCAGAAGGAACACTCTTCTCACAGAGTCATCCACTTCCACCTGTTTCAATCCGGTTTCATGCCCGGCTATAATTGTTAGACCAAGCACGGAGAAAGAGGGGTTATGATGGAAGACAACAAAGAAGAAGAGAATGATGACAACTATCATGACATGTTCCCTGAATACGGTGTCGGTACTGGAATGGAAGATAACAATGAAGTGGAATCGGAGTTGCAGGCACCAGATGAGCCCATCGATGATCTTGGCCAGGCTATTACGGATGCGAAGACAGAAAGCGATATTGAAAATGTGAGGTTGAAGTTCGACCAGATGTTAAAGGATCACAAAACATTGTTGTATCCAACTTGCGAAGACGGAAAGAAAAAGCTGGACAACACATTGGAATTGCTCCAATGGAAGGCCGAGAACGGTGTGACTAACAGCGGATTTACAAAGTTGCTGCAAATAGTGAAGAAGCAGCTTCCTAAAAACAATGAATTGCCCGACAGTACATACCAAGCAAAGAAGCTTGTATGCCCCCTAGGATTAGACGTGGAGAAGATACATGCCTGCATTAATGACTGCATCCTCCACCGCGGTGAGAAGTACGAGAATTTGGAACGATGCCCGGTATGCACTGCATTGCGGTATAAGATCAGACCAGACGACCCTGGCTATGTTGAGGGTGAGCGCCCCAGGAAGAGGGTTCCTGCAAAGGTGATGTGGTATGCTCCTATAATACCACGGTTGAAACGTTAGTTCAGAAACAAAGAGCATGCCAAACTTTTGTGATGGCACATGGAAGATTGTAAGAAAGATGAGATGTTGAGACAGCCTGCTGATGGGTCGCAGTGGAGAAAAATCGAGAGAAAGTTCCCGCGCTTTGCAGGTGAGGCAAGGAACTTATGGTTTGGTCTATGTACAGATGGATTTAATCCATTTAGTGAGCAGAGCTGCAACCATAACACCTGGCCAGTAACTCTATGTATCTCCAACCTTCCTCCTTGGTTGTGTATGAAGAGTAAGTTCATTATGATGCCAGTGCTGATCCAAGGCCTGAGACAACCGGGCAACAACTGTCGTGGGATAATCACGGCAGACGTTACCGGGGGTAACTTATCTTGGGGCAATCCGACTCAAGTGTTCTGGACAGGGTTTTGCTCAGGGGAAATCATGCTGATAATCGATCTGGTAGCTCTGGCAATCAAGTCGCCGAGTCTTCGATCTAGGTTTACAATCTCAACTCTCGTATTACAAGGGATACTCGAATAGCTAGTAAAAACTCGTGTTAGTCTAACCCTAGGAGCCGGTTTATATAATACATGGCCCCCTGGCTTCCCATCCAAGGCATACTCGGAGTCCTACCCGGTCACCGCATACAAACCCTAAGTTTCCTTATCAAACCCACAATCCGGGTTACGAGGCCTACACGCTTGGGCCTTCTGGAAACTCCTTTTCCTTAAGCCGGGTCTTGCGCAGCTCCCTTTGGGCCGAGTTACCCTTGACGTTAGCCTACCGGGTTATCATCCCTCCATCAGTAGTCCCCAGAATAGCTTGGGCTTCGCGGGATCCTCCTTGAAGCGCATGCTATTCCCTGTAAAAATAATAAACATACAAGTTCATAGAATACCGGGTTAGGATGCTTTGACAATAGCTAGGCCTAACTCCACAGGTGGTCCATATAATAACCCGGCTTTCTCCGAGTCCAACATCGTTTTCTCGGGTCAACACTCCGAGGAAAACACAGAAGACCCGGCACACATTGTTCATTAGTTAATCCGAATATCGCGGAGACGATCTGCTCTGATCTTTTCTGGATGTCTCGCACGAACACTTAACACTTATCCCAAAAAATCCGGTCGGGTATCTCTTTTCCCGAAATTTTGGCTCCCGCTCCTTAGGCCTAGGGCACTCCACCCGTACCCATAAATAGGCGTTCCCAGGGTAACCCTAAGCTCAACACTCCATTTCCCCCATCTCATTCATCTCCTATCTCCCTCGGCGCTCCCTCGCTCGAGCTCAAGGCCGCACCGCCACGACGTCTACGGGCACGCAGCCGGAAGCGAACCGCCGCCGCCTGCGCTCCGCATCAGCTCGCACCGCGCCGCCGTTGACCACCACCGCCGCGCCCTCGAACAAATCACCGGAAGATCCAAAGGGCCACCGCGACTGTGCCATCTACCGCCGCCGTGCACTCCTCCCGATCCCGCCGGTAAGCAACCTAGCTCCATTGACCTCACCTTCAACCTTTCTCGAACTAGATCAAATTCCAGATCCGCTCTTAGATGATTTTCTTGCTCCGCATCAATTGGATAACCCATGCTCTTGTTCTTTCACAACCAACACTCAAGATAGATCCAATAGTACACCTCACGATGCACCTCTATTACCTGTAGTCACAAATTTCCCCGTAATTTTCTCCGTCTAGATCCAATCTGTCAAAGTTTTTCATAGTTGCTCTTTGATTAACCGGATAGTATGTCATTTCCGGGTCTTAGGTCACTCACACTTTACAATTTTATCTCCTGTTTTTAGACTACGCACATGGCACCCAAAACCAGCACGAAGACCAAGGGGAAACAGCCGGCGAAGGCAAAACCGACTCAATCTATATCCGCCAACTGGGCAAGGTCCACTGTGACCAAGGCAAAATTGGATGAGCTCGCAGAGTCGGGCGTCCTTCCCGCCCGGGAGGATATCCACTGGCGCGTCCCTGGGGAGGACACTCGGCCCACTCCGGGTATCGACGAGGTAATCTGCTTCGTTGAACATGTGATCCGGGGATTCCATCCCCCGGGTCACCCCTTCTTCCGCGAGTTGCTAAGCCATTATGGTCTTCGAGTTTTTGACATAGGCCCCAATTCTATGTTGAATATTACTCATTTCATTGTTCTGTGCGAATCATATTTATGCATCCCCCGAATCTTGCGCTATTTCTCGAACTGTTCCAATGCAAACCGTGCCGCGAAAGCGGCGACGGGGCCCTCCTGGCTTGCGGCGGGGTATCTATCCAGAGGCGGAAGAACTCCTTGATGCCGACTCTGAGCCTCAACTCCCACGTCAAGCACTGGCAGAAGACCTACTTCTACTGTTAGGACACCTCCTCACCCGGTGAAAAGACTTTGTCGGGTTTCTCCGAAGGCCTTCTTGATCTTTCCGACAACCTTAACTCTTTCGCATCTGAGTCGGATAGGCAATCCATCCAACCCCTTCTTGCCAAGCTCGTTGTTCTGTCAGCCCAAGGCCTTCTTGGGCTCAACTTGGTTAAAACTTGGGTAAACTTCCGAATCCAACCAAACGCCGTCCGGCCCAAGCTGATGTGCGAACATTCTGGGCACGTTACGGATTCACTCCGCTACTCACTGAGGAACTACCCGGCCGCTGATACAAACAAGATAATCAAGAGTTTCTTGACTGAGAACATGGAAGTGATCCGGACTACAGCCGGCTTGGAGCCGTTTACTCGCGATAACCCGGCTCCAGCGGTAAGATCTGGCCTTAACTCTTTATCCTTATACCTTTGTCTGATACAATCATTAATTTTTACCATTATACTTTTATTTCAGGAAGATAGCATTTTCTGGAAGATCGAGACCCCCCCTCCTTCCGAGAACTCGGAAGAGGACGAAGAGCCGGCTGACTCGGACGAAGGTATCATCCGGGTTTCACCTATCTCCATTTCTGTTAACTTGCTTTCCCACACTTTCTGTTTTTCCGACTATACACTATGCTTTCCAGGAATGGAGGATAAGGAGGACAAGGAGGATAAGGAAGATCAGGAGGAGACCCAGAGTGATGAAAGTGAGGCATAAACGGACGCTGAGGTTGGGGCCAAGAGGAAACCCCGAGGGGTCGTATTCAAGGTTCCGTATTCTTCTATCGCCTCCAAACCGTATTCATTTGCTAATATGTGCGACCTTAATCAACAATTGCCCGATTCGCCATACTTGAAGGAGCCCCCTACGGTCAAGCGCAGGTTAACCCGGAACTCCCCGGGTGAGGATCCTCTCAACCCGGGTATCCCTTCGTCCCCAGCCCGCCGTGCCGGTACTTCCCAAACCCATCCTTCCAATTCTCCTCAAAAACATCCTTCTCCCAATCATCCCCTAGCTGGACAATTCCGGGTCTCACTCTCAGACCCTATAACAGCTTCCTCCGGGTCTAGCAATGACCTTCCCTCGGACTTCATGGTGAACGCCGGGTATGCTACTTTCCTTGTTATTCAACATACTGATACTTTCGAAAGCTTTCATTTGCCATATACTAACTGCTTATTTTATTTCTCTCAGAGCCAAGGTCACGACCAGTGACCCAGACAATATGGAAGTTGATGACCCGGCTAAGGAGGATCCGGTTGATACTGTGACGGCCGCGGCAGGCGGCGCTGGAGAAGAACAAGTCCCGTTGAAAGATCCGGCCAATCAGGAGGCCGAGTATCCAATCCCCTCGCACACGCCCGGGGAGGACGACGTTGTGATCCTGGGCACAGGAAGGAGTGAACCCAATCCCAATACCCAGGCGACCCGGGTGTCCCCCCCCATGAAGGAGAAGACTCCATCTCCGGGTAATCAGAATCCCTGTTCTTCCAACCTGGAGCTCGACAAACTTTCCTACGACGAGATGATGAATGCGCTCTTTGCTTTGAAGACGACTGAAAGAGATATCTTGGAGGCCATGGCTGCTGAGCACCAGGTAATCCTGATCAACATTATTTATATACTCATCTAGTCCCCAAGTTCCGAGTGTAACTAGGCAAAATTTTACTCGGTACTTCCTTTTATATCCGGCCTTTTCGTATATCCGACTAACCTTTCCTTTTCCCTCCTCCACAGGCGCAAGTGACCCGTTCTGAGGATATTTTGGCCAAAACCAATCAGCTCCTCGAGACCGAGTCAAAGCTGCGGGCAGAGCTTGAGGTTGAAGTACAGAACCTCGAAAAATATGTTAAAAAGTACAAGAAGAAATACCACACTGCCGAGAATACGTTGAAGAAGCTCTCGGCTCAAACTACCAACACTTATCGCGCCTTGCTTGGTAAAAATCTGTAACTCGCTAAGTATACTGCTTTACATACGATAACCGAGTGTTGTTGCTTTAACCCTTTCTGTTTATACTGCAGGTCCGGGTGATGCTGCCCCAGACGAAGATGACATTGAGAAGTTGAAGACACTGAAAGGTGTTATCCGGCAGTATTCTGCCGGCACCAAGTGGATCCTGGAGGTTGTGCAGTGGCCGGCTACAGGCTATTGTGGATTGGACACATTGCTTGAAGCGTGCTCCACTATCCCCGAGTGGATCAATCTCTGGAAGCGCTCTTCGTGCCGGGTTGGGGTAACCCGCGGGCTTATGCTGGCCAAGGCTTATTTCCCCAAGCTTGAGCCGGCAAAACTTGTGGCCGGGTTTCCCGAGTTCAACCTTGACGGCTCTAAATTTTCCGCCAAGAACTTTAAAGATATTCAAACTGAGGTGCGTCACTCGGTGAGCCAGATCGCCGACAGTCTGGAGTTAAACATGATTGTTACACCTTATGACGCCGACGACAAGCCGATCAAAGCGGATCTTCCCAAGCCCTTTGACATGCTGGAGAGGTGGAAGGCAGAATCTGCCCAGAAGAGGGAGGAAGCTGCGAAGAGGAGGTCTGAGGCCGACACTGCGCCTTCCTCCTCTACGCCGGCTGTCCGTCCACCAGCTCGCGCCGACTCTGCTGCCAATCCAGGTAAAGGTGCTGAGAAGACCGCTGAAGAGAAAGTCCAAGGCCCGGCTGCCAAGGACAACGTTCAAGACTCGGCCAAGGATGCCGAATGAAGTTTCTTTTTTCACTGCCTCAAACACTTTACTCGGCCAATGGGCATCTAAAACAATTATTCTTTTGATAGTGCGCCTGTGCACTTTTCGGTACTATTTCCTCAGTTTGTAATGCGTAAAAAACCTTAATAGCTTTCGTGGCCCTTCTGCCCTTTTGCATGAACTTGATATTTCCTGTCTTTGAACGTTTCATTGCTGGTTTTCCGACTTTTCGCTATTTTTCCTATTGTGAGACTCGGTTTCCGGGTCTCGGGGGTTTGGACTAGTGGATTTTTTTAAGTCCCCAAGACTCGGATTTTTGGGTTTTTAAGCTGAATAGCTAGATAATTTGTTACTTTTTCGAATTTCCAAGTCCCCAAGGCCCGAATTTCCGAGTCTAGGGATTGGAGTTTTGTCAAAAGAACAAGTTTGTTTCTGCTAGGGCCCAAAACTTAGAGTTGCTCACGTAGGTTTGAAGTTATGCTTAATATATTTTGAGTTTTCGGCTGTTAGCCTTGTACTCTGCATAACTTGTGGTTTGGATGACCCTTTTGACCTTCTTTTACTATAAGCCGGCTTTCGCGTGGATGATCAATGCTGCTATAACTGCATAAAGACAGGGTCAGGCAAGTCCCATTGACATGACTGATTGTAATTACACGCTAGCAAAGCATGCCACTTTTTGCGAGTCACATCGAGCTTAAGCAAGAAAAGTCAAGAAAATTTGGCTCTATTGTCCGATTATAAGCTTGCAGCCGTACTTATTACAAGTAATCGGCCCTTATAACTTAATGGCATCATGGTCGGGTCTTTGAGTTTGCAACTGTGCTATTTAAGCAATCAGCCCCCAAGGCCTAGATATACATAACTTACTAGAAAAACTAATACACTAAGAACAACAAATAACACTTACCTGAAAGAAAATAAGAAAACAACAGGAAAATAAAAAACTTGACAAAAGACACACAAAAAGAAACGATATTATTGTTTAACCATCTCTTTATTGATATGAGAAAAGTTAGGTCAGCAAGCCGCCTCATTAAAAACCCTCCAGTCCCCTTAGGTACCCTGGATAGGAAAAGAGTGCGTCTGAAACCTGCTGCCTGTTACATCGTGTAATTCCACCTGTGAATCTAGCCTATTCTAAGTGTAGTAGGGACGCAGCTGAGCCACGTTCCATGGTCTTTCTCTTTCTTGCATAGATGAAGTTGTATGAGCGGTGTCATTGACAGTAGCCGACTCTTCCCTTGCATCTACCAAGTAATATGATCCATTGTGCAGATTCCGGCTTATGATGAATGGTCCTTCCCATGATGGAGATAGCTTGTGTTTTCCTTCCTTTGACTGTACCAGGCGCAGAACCAGGTCTCCTTCCTGGAAGACCCGGGTTTTGACTCGCTGGCTATGATATCTCCTCAGGTCTTGCTGGTATATGGCTGATCTCTCCAAAGCTTATTCCATGTGTTCTTCTAGCATATCCACGGCGTCCTGCCGGGTCTTCTCGTTCTCCACCTCGATGTAAGCCGACACTCGAGGCGAATCATGAATGATATCACTCGGCAATACTGCCTCTGCACCATAAACCATGAAAAACGGTGTCATCTGAGTAGATTTGTTAGGTGTGGTGTTAATTCCCCAAACCACTTATGGTAACTCCTCAACCCATGCGCCAGCAGCTCTGATGCACGGGACTCGCAGCCGTGGTTTTAATCCACGAAGTAACTCCTGATTTGCCCTCTCCACTTGCCCATTAGCCTGTGGATGGGCCACTGAAGCTATGTCCAGGCGGATGCCATTGTTTCCGCAGAATTTTCCATCTCACCCAAGGACATGTTGGTTCCATTGTCCGTTATTATGTTGTGAGGATACCCAAACCGATAGATAATCCTTTTCAGGAACTTGAATGCCGTGACTGCTTCACAATTGGTAACTGGCATAACTTCCACCCACTTGGTAAGTTTATCAATAGCCACCAAGAGATGTGTCTTTTTGCAAGGTGACATGTGAAAGGGGCCAACCATATCCATACCCCAAACAGCAAACGGCCAGGTTAACGGGATGGTCCGCAATTCCATAGCTGGCACATGGGTTTGGCGAGCGTACCTTTGACATCCGTCACACCTTGCCACCAAGCGCTCCGCGTCTGCTAGGGCCGTGAGCCAAAAGAAACCGTGTTGATAGGCTTTGGCCACAAGGGATTTTGTGGATGCATGATGCCCACAATCACCTTCGTGGATTTCCTTCAGAATCTGCCGGCCTTCTTCTGGTGCTACACAACGTAAAAAGACTCCTGCTGCGCTTCTTTTATACAGCTCCCCATTGATGATAGAATAGCCCTTTGCTCGCCTCAGAATTTGCCTTGCTAATACCTCCTGTGGTGGTAACTCGCCCCGTGATAGGTAGGCCAGAAACGGTTCTGTCCACTCGGGAACAGCACGTATTGTGGCCACAAGCTCCAAATCCGGGTCTTGGTTAGCCACCTCTTCCTCAGACTCGGTTTTAACAGATGGTCGCCATAGTTCGACCAGGAAAACATTGGGTGGAACCGGCTCTCTGCGCGATCCGAGTCTGGCGAGTGCATCTGCTGCTTCGTTCTTCCGTCTGTCAATATGCTCTACCTCATACCCGGAAAAACACCCGACAACCCTGTCCACCTCTCTGCGGTATGCTGCCATGGTTGCATCTTTTCTATCCCAGGTTCCTGAGACCTGCTGTACCACAAGGTCCAAATCTCCATAGCACCGTATCCGCTTGATGTTCATCTCCTTGGCTACTTTCAATCCATGCAATAATGCCTCATACTCGGCCACGTTGTTGGAACAATCAAAGTGAATTTGCAACATGTAGCTCAAGTTGTCTCCTTTGGGTGATGTGAGTACCACCCCAGCTCCTGATCCCTCGTATTGCTTAGAACCATCGAAGTGCATTACCCAAGACTCAGAACTTGGTGTCATTGTGGGCATGCTAGTGTGAGTCCAATCGTTGATGAAATCAGCTAAAGCTTGAGATTTGATTGCTGACCTGGGCTCGTAGTTGATGTCATAATCTCCCATCTCGATGGCCCACTTGGCTATTCTACTGTTGCATCCGAGTTTCTGATGATATCCGACACTGGTATAGAGCTAACCACTGTTATGGGGTGTTCCTGAAAATAAGGTTTCAACTTCCGGCTGGCCATGAAGACCCCGAAAACCAAATTCTGCCAATGTGGGTAACGCTGCTTTGCCTCAGATAGTACCTCGCTGACGTAATAAACCAGCCTCTGAACCGGGTGATCTTTTCCATCCTCTTTGCGCTCAACAACAACCACTGCACTAACCGCCTGGGGCCCGGCCGCAACGTATAGTATCATGGGCTCTTTAGGACCCGGGGCTGCTAAGACTGGTGCCTCGGATAGCTGCTTTTTAATGCCTCGAACGCCTCATCCGCCTCTTGGTCCCAAACAAATTTGTCGGATTTCTTCAAGAGCCGGTACAAGGGTATTGCCTTCTCTCCGAGTCTGGATATAAACCGGCTCAACGCTGCTACGCACCCTGTAAGCTTCTGAACATGCTTCAGGTTTTCCGGCTTTTTCAGACTCTGGATAGCTTTGATTTTGTCCGGGTTTGACTCGATCCCTCTTTCTGAGACGATGAAACCGAGTAACTTTCCTGCTGGAACTCCAAATACACACTTTGTGGGGTTAAGCTTCATCTGATATCTTCTCAGGTTCTTGAATGTTTCCTTTAGGTCATCAATAAATGTTTCCGCTTTCCTGGTCTTGATCACCACATCATCCACATAAGCATGAACGTTGCGTCCAATCTGATCCTCAAAGCACTTCTGAATGCACCGCTGGTAAGTCGCGCCAGCGTTCTTTAATCCAAAAGTCATGGTTTTGTAACAGAAAGCCCCAAAAGGGGTTATGAACGATGTTTTCTCCCAATCTTCCTTCCTGAGCTTGATCTGGTGATACCCGTAATATGCATCCAGGAAACATAGTAGGTCACTTCCAGCCACTGCATCTATGATCTGATCTATCCTTGGAAGGGCAAAAGGATCCTTTGGGAAATGCTTGTTGAGACTCGTGTAATCTATGCACATCCTCCACTCGTTGCTCTTTTTCATCACTAGAACCGGATTTGCCAACCAATCCGGGTGAAACACCTCCATGATAAAGCCGGCCGTCAATAGCCGAGCAATTTCTTATCCTATAGCCTTTCTTCTCTCCTCATTCATTTTTCTTAGGCCCTGCTTCACGGGCTGTCGGATATATACTGAATAGGGGTATATCAGATGGTGGTCAAACTTACCGGATTACCAGGGTGGCCCAACTGGTAGTGAGCTATGGTCCATTGGGCGGCCCAGTAAGCTGACGCACAGAAGCCGGATTCTAGAAGGACCCGGATCACGGCCCACGTGATCTGGCTTGGAGGAGAAGACGGATTCCTTACTTTCCAAGTTATTAGCTATCGTAGCCTTCTAGGTTTCCTATTTTGTATGCCCTAGTCTGGCTATTATATAAAGCCGGACGGGAGATGAGACAACAGGACACGAAGCCACAGGCCAACTCGCCGAGAAGTTGATCCTCCGCGAATAGCTAAACCTAACCTCACATTGTAATTGTTTACACAGGCTTTAGTCCTGATTAGTGAGATTGCAGGAGTAGGAACGCCGTATTGTTACGACGTACCGAACCTGGGTAAATCCTGTGTCTTTGTCACCAACGCGATCCCGTTTCCCCACGTCTCTACCCGTAGTCTCATGGCACCCCCGTCTATGAAAACTACTACGATGTCTCAACAGTTGGCGCCCACCGTGGGGCAAACGACGTCAGGCGTTAAGTTCCGATCTGGGATACTCGGCGGAATCGGCAGTTCCATAACTGTCGGAAGCCTGGAGTTCGACAATGACGTCGGACGCTTCCTCGACAATGGATCCTACATACCGGCGCAAAATCATCTGGTAATTGCCTGCGTGTTACCGATTGGATCTGCTAATATCTTTATCGGACTAACTGCAGAGGGCATGGGGTTTTGCGGTGGAAGCAAATTTATCCCACCCGCCCTGTACCCAGTCGAAGATGACTATGATCCCGGATTTTGCTCAGATCGCCGACATAAAAGTGATACACACTTTATCGGTATGGTGCCATCCGAAGTCGCCGAGAACACGGATGACGGAAATCCCGTGCAGGAGGCAGAAAGCAACACACCCACTACAGAGGTGGAAGATCCAGCTTTCACCGAAAACACGGATGAAAGTAATCCCGTGCAAGAGGCAGAAAATAGCAAACCCACTACAGAGGTGGAAGATCCGACACCCGCCAATCCAGCGATGAACTCGGAAGCGGACTCTGTGCTAGCCGCCATTGAGGCGAGATTAGAGTCAGAAACCGGATCAGATGATTTTGATTCCAAAGACGAAGACGTGGACGCCTTCGAAACAAAAGTTAAATCTTTTCAAGAGGGATTCCATGAAGTACTAATGGCTAAACCGGCTGAAACCACGGACGCCGGCAGTCAGGAAAGCCCTAAAACCCCTCCGCCAGAGGAAGAGAGAGAAGATGGAGAAGCCTCTCCGATATTTACCAACGTCAAGGAATTGACAGAGGATGAACCTGTTAAAAAACCTCCCTCTTCCAAGAAAAAGAACAAGGCCGCTAAAAAACTCCAATACAAACTCCGGAAGAAGAAATTGGCTGATCCAGCTGATGAAAGCCCGGGGGAGATGCAAGCGGAACAAAACCTGCGGAGAAGAAAACAAAAGAAATCCTTGTTCCGCCAATGACAGAGCAAGAAGAACAGGAATTGTTACAAACGCCAGTGGGATTACATGAACCCCCTGAAGTGCTAGAAGCCAGGAGACAAGCTCTCCAAAGGCAACAGCAACATCTATTCAGAACTCGGGAACACCTCCAAAAAACCCAGGATGACATCAAGCTCATGAAGGTGGAAATCGAGGAATACGAGAGAAAGAATAGATCTAGCATTAAACCTACAAGGTTACCCGGAATCGTAAGACCGGAAGTACTACCGCCAAAAGAAAGGTTTCACAACCCATCTTGTCAAATGCAGGTAAACGGCAAAGATGCCAGAGGCGAACCAATATACAAAACCGCAGCAAAAAATGCGGAAGCAGCGTTTGCCATCCTCAACAATGACTTGTACTCCAATGGTGAAAAACTCCAAGGGGTGTATGCTTTCCTAGGAAAAGCATTGCAACAACAACATCGAGCCCAAGAGCAATCAGGGAAGTTGCACGATAACTCCGCCCTATGCAAAACAGCTACTTGCGCCGCTGGAGCACCAGGACCGGAAGAACCTGGAGATTCCGGCAATTCAAAGGATAAGAAAGCGGATCCGAGAAAAGACAAGAAAAATCCCGACCATAGGGATGAGGCGTCTAGAACCGGATCTCATCTACCGAAAGGTGGAAGCAAACCCCATGATCGGGAAGAAAAATACCGGAAAGATGGCAAAGCAATGCCACCTCCGAGACACCCTGCTGAAAAAGCCGGAAGACATGATGTACCTCACAGACGTGAGAGATCTCGGACACCCCCTAAGGATAAAGAAAGGCATAGGAGTAGAACTCCGCCTCATCCAAAAGGGCGTGATCTTGAAAGAAATAGAAACGATCCCGGAAAAGCGCGCCCGCGCAACAATGGAAAATAAAGGAGTAGATCCCCTTCTGTCCATTCAGCCGGCAGGTATTCCGCGCACATGGATAGAGCGGAAAAGGATGATCTATACTTTGGACCTAAGTGTTTCACTGATAGGATCCGAAGGACAACCCTGCATTCTGGCTTCGCCAAGGCCGGTCCAACGTACCAGAAATATACCGGCAGTACAAACCCGGACACCTGACTCTCAGACTATCATACAGCCGTCCAGATAAACAATGGGACAGACCTGGAAGCTGTAAAGTTTCTTCCCCTAATGTTGCTGGATGGAGCCAGAGATTGGATCAATGGATTACCGTCAAGAACTGTCGACAGCTGGGATGATATGGCTCGAGTATTCACTCAGCATTTCCGGGGAACTTACAAACGCCCGAACAACATCAACCAGCTGAACCGTTGCACCCAATTTGAGGATGAACCATACGTGGATTTCATCTCCAGATGGACTGCAATGAAGAATAGTTGTTCTGGAGTAACTGACGTACAAGCAATGCATGCTTTCGTCAATGGCCTAAAACCCGGATTAGTACCGTTCATGGTTGGTTCCAAACAGCACAAAGATCTCGGATCTATTCTTACAACCGCCAATGAGCATGCTGCAGCCGAAGACGATATCAGAGCAAGAGGTGGCAATATCGACACACTGATACTGGACAAGAAAAATCCTCGCTCTGAGAAAAAAGGAACTTCAGATGCAACACCAAAACCCAAAGAAGTTAACATAGCCTTTGGAAGTGAAAAAGGGAGCAGATGGAAAGGACGCAGTTCAGAACCAATCAACTACACTAAAGAAGAGTGGGAGAAGATTAAGTCGGAACCCTGCGTCCACCATTTGCAATTTGGGAAACCCACCCATACGAACGCACAATGCCGACTAAATAAGCACATGAAAGGCAGTGCAGGATCCGGAAACAAGGGGAAGAGTTCCAAAAGGAAATTCTCTAAGCAAAAGCCAGAAGCTGAGAAAGAAGACAGTGAATCGGACACTGACGAAAAAATCCAGGAACAACAGCGGAAAGGCGAACCCAAGTTTCCGAGAGTTGATGGAGAATGCGCCCTAACTTTCCTAGCAACTCCATCAGCAAAGGTGGCGAAAAGAACACTTCGAGAAATAAACGCGGTTGTTCCGGCAACCCCGAAATTCTTGAAATATTCGAACACACCAATAACCTGGGATCAGTCTGATCATCCCGAAAATATCCCTGAACCCAGCACACAAGCTCTTATCGTAAGCCCTATTGTCCAGAACACTAGGCTAAAAAGAGTGCTGATGGACGGAGGATCCAGCAACAACATAATGTACCTGGATACACTGAGACATCTGAAAATCTCCGAGACCCAGCTCAATCACAGCAACATACGCTTCCATGGCATTGTTCCCAGCAGGCAAGCAAGATCCCTAGGAGAAATTTCCCTAGATGTCACTTTCGGAGAAAAAGATCACTTCCGTCAGGAAAAAGTATCCTTCGAGGTGGTGCCGTTCGAAAGCGTGTATCACGCGATACTCGGACGTCCAGCTTTCACCAAATTTATGGCAAGATCATGTTATATCTATAACAAGCTGAAGATGCCAGGGCCGAAAGGAGGGGTAATCACCATAACTGGAGACTTCAAGGTGGCGAACAAGCTGGAAAAAGAAAACGTCCTTTGTGCTGAGAAAATCATAGCAAAGGAAGAGCTGAAGGAGCTGGCTAAGGAGGTATCGCCGACAGAAATGCCGGCAGGAAAAGAAACTCGGAAGCCAGCAGATAGCTTCAAGGTATCCGAGAATATAAGGCAGGTAATCCTAGATCCCAAAGATCCGACAAAATTTGTCATGGTGGGAACTGGGATGACCGACAAATAGGAAGGCGAGCTCATCAAGTTCCTCCGTGAGAACTGGGATATTTTGGCCTGGTGTCCAGCTGACATGCCAGGCGTACCCAGGGAACTTGCTGAGCATCAACTCAAGGTGATTCCAGGCTCCAAACCCGTCAAACAAGGTCTCCGTCGATTCGACGGAAGAAGACGGAAGGCTATTGACAAGGAAATTATCCGGCTTTTAGCAGCAAATTTCATTCAGGAAGTAATCCACACTGATTGGTCTGCAAAGCCGGTATTAGTACCGAAGAAAGACACTACTGCTCTTAGAATGTGTATAGATTACACCGGCTTGAACAAGTTGTGTCCAAAAGATAGGTTCGCGTTACCGCGAATCGATCAAATAATAGATGCCACTGCAGGCTCTAAGCTTTTATGCTTTTTGGATGCTTATTCCGGGTATCACCAAATACGCATGAAAAAGGAAGATCAAATTAAGACTTCTTTCATAACCCCGTACAGGACGTATTATTACGTAACCATGTCGTTTGGCCTGAAGAACGCAGGTGCAACTTACCAGCGTTGCATGCAACGGTGTTTGCATAGTCAGATAGGCAAAAACGTCCATGTTTACATGGACGATATTGCTGTCGTCACCAAGGAAAAAGACACACTCCTAGAGGATTTGCGAGAAACCTTCGAAAACTTGCGCACTTACAAGATGAAGTTAAATCCATCAAAGTGTGTATTCGGGGTTCCCTCAGGAAAACTTCTGGGTTTCATTGTTTCTCACAGAGGAATAGAAGTTAACCCGGAAAAGATCAAAGCCATCTTGAACATCTCCAAACCTACGTGTGTGAAAGATGTCCAAAGATTGACGGGTTCCGCCGCTGCCGTCAGCAGATTTATTAGTCGGATGGGGGATAAAGCCTTACCACTCTACAAGTTGCTGAAAAAATCCGACAAATTCGAGTGGACAGAAGAGGCCGATGCAGCGCTAACCCAGTTGAAGGAAAATTTGATGAAAGCTCCGATTTTGGCATCCCCAAAAGACGAAAAACCTATGTTATTGTACCTCACGGCTACAAACAGGGTTATTAGTGCAGTAATTGTTGTGGAACGGGAAGAGAAAGACGAAAAGTATACCAGACCAGCATCCGGTATATTACATAAGCGAAGTTTTCTCCGAGTCCAAGCAAAGGTACCCACACTACCAAAAACTGGCATATGGCGTATTTTTCGCATCTAGAAAGTTACGTCATTACTTCCAAGGACATTCCATAAAAGTGGTATGTAAAGCACCACTAGGGGATATAATAAACAATGCGGAGGCAACTGGCCGAGTAGCCAAATGGGGTATCGAGCTCGCAGCCTTCGACATTAAGTATCAGCCAAGGACGGCAATAAAATCCCAGGTTCTGGCAGATTTTGTCGCCGACTGGACGGAAGCAATGGAGAAAAACACCAATGCCGGAGTCGTAGAGTACTGGATCATGCATTTTTACGGATCCAAGATGAAGGAGGGCGCCGGAGCTGGTGTAGTCTTAAAATCCCCTAAAGGAGATACAATGGAGTATGTATTACAAATACACTTCAACGCCAGCAATAATGTGGCAGAATACGAAGCTCTGCTTCATGGCTTGCACATTGCAAAAGAAATAGGGGTCAAACGCATCCTGTGCTACGGCGACTCGGATTTGGTACAACATCAGCTAAACCAAACCTGGGATGCAAAGAGCCCTATAATGGCCGAATATCAGAGAACGGTGGACGAGTTTGCCATGTGTTTCTTCGGATTCGAAGTAATCCACGTTAAAAGGGAGGAGAATTGGAACGCGGATGCGTTAGCCCGCATGGGGTCAGAAAGAGTAAAAATCTTACCACCAGGTGTGTTTATCCAGCATTTGTACGAGCCATCCATAAAAGGTGGAAATATCGATTACCCTCTGGCTTCCGAGTCAATTGAAGTTATGCTCGTTAACCCGGACTGGAAAATTCCATATTTAAACTTCTTAGTAAACCAGAAGTACCCGGAAGGAGCAGACGAAGTCTTGCAGAGGCAAATTCAGCGTCGATGCAAAGGATACACGGTAATTGATAATTTCCTGTATAAACGCAGTACTTCCGGAATTTTTCTGCGGTGTATTTCACCAGAAGAAGGACGAGAAATCCTGCAAGAAATCCATGCCGGAGATTGCGGACACCATGCTCAATCAAAAAGCATAGTTAAAAAAGCATTCCGTGCCGGGTTTTTCTGGCTAACAACCAAGACAGATGCTGAGCACATAGTTAACACATGTGAAGGGTGTCAATATTACACCAAGCAGACTAATATGCCGGCCCAAGCACTCAAAACTATCCCAATTACATGGCCGTTTGCGGTCTGGGGGCTAGATATGATGGGACCGTTCAACTGGAGGCGGACTTACACATCTACTCGTAGCTGTGGATAAGTATACCAAATGGGTGGAGGCTAAACCCATCAAAAATCTTGATGGTGTAACTGCCAGAAATTTCATCATTGACATAGTCATGAGATATGGCGTTCCACACAGCATAATAACCGACAACGGGACAAATTTCTCCATTGGAGAGTTGGCAAAATATTGCCGACAAACGGGAATTTGCCTAGATCTCGAATCTGTGGCACACCCGCAATCCAATGGACAGGTTGAGAGAATGAATAGCTCAATCCTGCAAGGAATACGCCCAAGACTCGAATCTCCTCTTCATAGAGCAGCTGGAGCATGGGTAGAGGAGCTACCTTCCGTGCTTTGGAGCATTCGAACGACGCCAAACAGGTCAACTGGGCAAACCCCGTTTTTCCTAGTTTACGGTGCGGAAGCTATTCTTCCAACGGACATGATCCATGATAGCCCAAGAGTGCGGGATTTCGATGACTCGGATGCCGAAGAAGCACAACAGGATGCCGTCGATCTCTTAGAAGAGGAACGAGAGCTTGTGCTTCAAAGATCCTCCATTTACCAGCAAGGTTTACGACGTTATCATAGTCGGAAAATCAGGCATCGTTCTTTTAAAGAAGGTGACTTAGTGCTGAGATTGGTGCAGCAAAGAAAGCACAAATTGGCCCCAGTGTGGGAAGGACCATTTGTAATCAGCAAAGCTATGAAAAATGGGTCATATTATCTTGTAGATATTCGGGACACGGAAGATGATCCCGAGAAGCCGAATCGCAAAAGAAAGAGAAAGATATATGATGAACTAGGAGAGACAAAGAGGCCTTGGAGCTTCCAGCAGTTACGTCCCTTCTATACTTAGTTCAATTTCTATGTAAACATCTTTGAGATCATGAAATAAAGTTGTCAGAATTTTGATATCCATGTGTTTACAAGTTCATTATAGTACAAAGCATGATTCCACCTTATCTATTTCCCAATGATCTTACAAAATACTCAATGTTAACCCGAATTGTGCCTGCGTGCTCGGTGTTTAAAAACTGAATGATTTTCAGCCTGCTAACGGCTAAAGGAAACTCGGATTGTGCCTGCGTGCCCAAGTTTCAAAAAATTCCTTACTTTTCTCTAAGTATTGATTTTTTGGTTGGGTCACTGGAGCTAGTCAGTAAAAATGCCTTTAGTATGATCCATGTTTCCGAGTTTTAACTGATTGGTTATACCCAGTTACTCGGCATGATGATTCATAATACTATCGAGCCATTTCAAACACTAAGGACAGTTAAAACATATAAACTAGAGAACTTAGAAGGCAAAGGAATATTAAAACCCGGAAACCTTGCAAAGAATTTCATAATTAAAACTGCAAAAGGCGGAGTTCTTGTTTATACAAAAGGAATAGAAGCATTACAATATAAATTACATTGTAAAAGTGCAGTAATGCTCCTATTGTCTAGTTCCACCATCCAGTATCAGGACAGCCCTTCAAGCATCCGGGTCTTTGTCGCTGTTGTCATTCTCGGGGGCTTCAGGGATCTCCTCTTCCGGATAGGTGATGGAGATGTTTACCATAGAGGCAATCTTGGTAGCATGGCCTTTGATTTCATCAAAGATGCTGGCTCGCTGGTTCTCTGTGTATCCTTGAGAGATACCGGATGCCACACGCCAAGATTTGGCACCAGGGTAATGCATACGCATAAGGCCGAGGGCCATGCGTGCACCACCCCGTGCAGCGGAGCGTAAGGAGGACTCCCTGGATTCCGCCACCTCCAGGATAACACCCGGAAGTTTATAAATTTCCGAGAATTCTATGGTACTTGCAGGGAAGAACTTGCTGATCAGTTGCATTCCAGCATTTCTGATCGCATTCCATACCTTCCCAAAGGCTCGGATTTTGTCAATACAAGAAAGACCTGGATAATTTCCTGTTTGTCGGAACAAGCCTCCAAAAAGGTTAGGCGACAAAACTGAAGGGAATATGCCCGAGAGGCAATAATAAAATGGTTATTATCTTATTCCTTGTTTATGATGAATGTTTATTTCTCATGCTAGAATTGTATTAACCGGAAACGTTGATACATGTGTGCTTAATAAAAAACAAATGGTTCCTAGTAAAGCCTCTCTTTTAACTAGCTCGTTGATTAATAGATGATCAAGGTTTCTTGATCATGAACATTGGATGTTATTAATAACGGGGTCATGTCATTAGAAGAATGATGTGATGAACATATACCCAAAGAGAATATAGCAATGCGATCAAGTCATTTAGTTTATATTGTTATATCAAACACACGAAGTAACTTATTCCTTAGACCATGAGATCATGTCAATCACTGATACAGGAAGAGTGCTTTGATGGCATCAAACGTCACACCGTAACAGGGTGACTATAAAGGTGTCGTTGAGTATTCGGAAAGTATTAGTTGAGAATCATGGATCAAGAGTGGGATTTGTCCATCCAAATGACGGAGAGATATACTCTGGGCCCTCTCGGTGATATCACATCGAAACCGCTTGCAAGCACGTGATATGATCACAAGGATGTTATACGGGAACGAGAAAAGAGTACTTGTCGGTAACGAGATTGAACAAGGTATGGTTGATACCAATGATCGAATCTCGGACAAGTAAAATATCGCGAGACAAAGGGAATAGTTCACGACGTTGTTGGTTCACACGATCACGAGAGTCATCGTTGAATATATAGGAGTCATCACGGATCTCCAGATCCCGCTGTTGATTATTGATCGGAGAGGAGTCTCGATCATGTCTATCTTATTCGCGAACCGTAGGGTGACACACTTAAGGTTCGATGACGCGTTTGAGAGGATACGGAATATCGAAGAATATTTTGGGCAGCACTGAAATTGTTTCGGGGGAAAATTGAAAAGTTCAAAGGGTTTTTCATCGAATGGTTGTTAATAGAATTAACAAATGATTCGAGGTGCTTTATGCAAATGTTTGTTAATAGAATTAACAAATGCTGAAATAAATAAATAAAATGTTTTATTGATTTATTAAAGAAAAACTCTTGGATTTTCTAAGTGGGGTTTAAAGGAAAATGAGTGGGTGTGAGTGGAGTGTCCACTCACATCATGAGGGAAGAGGTGGGGGCACACCATGGGGCTGGCCGCACCCCCCTTGGGCTGCCTCCCCCCTCTCCTATAAAAGGAGGGTGAGAGCTCTCCCTCCTCCACACACTTTGCCACTTCCCTTTCCCTCCACCCGCTGCTCCATTTCATGGTCTCCGGCTTGGCGAAGCCCTGACCGTGGGATTCTTCACCACCACCACGTCGTCGTGCTGCTGGAGTTCCGAGGGATCCTCTACTTCCGCGCCCCGCTGGAACGAGGGAACGGAGGTCGTCATCAACCGTGTGACCGATCACGGGTGCACCGCCGGATTGCGGTGCCATCTTCTCGCTATCGGGATCGGTGTGAGTACGACTACGCCAACAACGAGATTTGATCCGTACCACTTTGAGTCTTCGAGGGTATGTGTTCTCCTTAACCCTCTTGTTGGCCGTTACACTTCGTCTCCTAGATTAGATCTTGGCCTTTCGGGTGTCTCTCGCGTAGGAATTTTTTTGTTTTCTATGCTACGTTCCCCTTCAGTGGTATCAGAGCCGGATCTATGCGTAGATGTTTTGTACGGGGTAGAGCACATAGGTGTATGTGGGTGTTGATGATCATGTTATTACCTCCTTGACTATTTTATGATCTTAGTGGCATAGTGGGATGAAGCGGCCCGGACTAACCTTACATGTCCACGTACATGAGACTTGTTCCACACCTGACATGCAACTTGTATTGCATAAGTGGCTTGCGGGTGTCTGTTTCTCCTACTATAGTTAAGATCTAATCTACAAAGGGTTGCTAAAAATATGTTTATCAACGTTGTGGTTGATGTTCGTAGGTATGAACGGTTCTATCCTCGAAAGCCCTAAGCCACGTAAAATATGCAAAAATAAATTAGAAGCGTCTAACTAGTTTTTGCTGGGCATGTGATGATATGGTCAATATTACAAATTGATTATGAGATGATCTATTTTGTAAATTATTGATATACCATAAGGTATCCATATGGTTGTGTTCTTATTGATGGACAAACAAGTTTGGGGTACCGTGGTACTTGGTACCACGCCGGTGGAATGATTGAGATCATACCATAATGCACATGATGGAGATCAAGTGCAAGAAGGACCATATCATATCACGTTATCCTTTCATGTGATGTCTGTGATGTTGATCCTTTTTATGCATCTTGTTTTGCTTAGATAACGTTGGTAGCATTATAAGATGATCCCTCTCACTTAATATCAAGATAATAATGTGTTCTTCCTTAAGTATGCACCGTTAAGAAAGTTCGTCGTTTCGAGACACCACGTGATGATCGGGTGTGACAGACTCAACGTTCGCATACAACGGGTGTTTTCAAGCCTAGCATGTACAGACATGGCCTTGAAACACACGCAATACTACGGTTCTACTTGGCGAGCCTAGCATGTACAGACATGGCCTCGGAACACGTAACCGAAAGGTAAAGCATGAGTCATATGGATGATATGATGAACATGTCGATGTTCGCCTTTGAAACTACATCATCTCACGTGATGATCGGTTTTGGTGTAGTGAATTTGGTTCGTGTAATAACTAAAGACGACTAAGAGGATGTTGTTTTTGAGTGGGAGTTCATGGTTTAATTTTTGAATTAACTTGAACTTATTTATCATGAACAACCAATCAAAGTGAATTTGCACAAATTGTAGTATTCATTGGCATCTATAATTGCCTTACACTTAGATTGTTAATTGAGATATAACTGTTATGATCTGGTAAATACCATTTAAGATTGGTACCATATTAGTGAAATTTAAAATTGAGTCCTATTGTAGATTTTTGGTATTTCCTACCTAGCTCCATGTGGTTAATGATTGATAAATCTAGAGAGCAAATAATTCCTACTTAGAATCCAGAGTCATGGTTGCTTCCGTATTACTTTATCTTCAAAAGAATGTTTTGTTGATCAAGGTGATTTAGGAACTGAAAAGAGTTGTTTTCAGAAACAATCAAGTGAAAGATATATTGATATCTAGAAACTTATTTGTGGAAACATGACTGAGTATAATTTAGCGTGACAATGTTTGCTTATATTATCTGAATATATGCAAATTTAGCGTGACAATGTTTGCTTATATTATCTGAATATAGGCAATGATTGAAGATGCTAGGCGTTTGAATATTCCAAGAAGTTGGGCGCTCAAAATTATCCTCTAAATCCCTTCCTTCGAGCTATAGTAACTTAATCATAAAATTGTTATGATGGGATGGATTAGAAGTATGGGTAAAGTATTTTACCTTACTTGGAAACTGTTAAGAGTGGAATCTAGAAGAATGCTATTAATATGGTGATATTAGTAGAACAATCAAACTCAAAGTATGAATCAATGGGTGATAGTATATGACTAACACGCCAAAGAAAATGAGCTAGTAAGACTAGCATTGTTTGATGTTGAATGATTCTTCTATAAAGGAAAGGGAATATTGAAAATAGAATTACAAATAGATATATGGCAGAAAAGAAGATAACTGGAAAAGTCCAGCTCAGGAGTATATACTTGATACAAGTTATAGATGTATTACTAGTTAACAAAGTATTTTTGGTATTTTGATACCACATTGGTTGGTATGAGTTGTCATACAAGCAACGCAATGAAAGAAATACAAGGGCCTAAAAGGAACTAGTAATAGATGTGGAATCGATTATGACAAGAACATAAATAAAGTGTTATTGTGTTCATTGTCGTATCGAACCAACCAGTCAAGATTTATTTGAAGAACTTAATAATTTGTTATTTTGTTCTAGTCTTTTGTGAGAACAAATGAGATTGTTCAAACGATGACCATATTCCATAATTGATGGATATTTAATATAAATCATGTTGGTAAAGTAAACATCTATAAGACTGAATGCTAAACGTTGCAAGACGTAAAAGAGTTTCACTTAAATTGTGGCACCACCATTTTAGTTCAACGGAAAGGAAAACATGAAGGAATTCCATATTGATGGACTTCCAGAGTCATTTTGTTTTGAATAAATTGACGCTTGTGAGACCTCTTCCAAAAGATGACTAGAATTCCGTTCTTAGGCCAAAGTAGAATGGACGACTAATTTAGTGGAGATTATACATATTTATGTATATAGTCCATTATGTGTAGTCATGTATGGTGGATTAATTTTTCCTTCATAAAATTCTGTCGATGATTTAAGTAGATATGTGAGTATATCTATTTAAAGGGAACAGAGTTTGACATTTTGAATTGGTTCAAAAGGTTGTTAATATGAAGTTAAAATCAATGTAACAAGATAATCAAGTATTTATTGGATCATAAAGGATAAAGTTTGAGTTACAAGTTTAGCAAAACATCTGAGAAGTTGCAGAATTGTTCTACAACTTATACTTCTCGAATACCCCACATTAGATTGGAGTATTCAAGAGACAAAAAATCAAACCTTGTTTGACATGGTAAGATTAATAAAAATGCCATTATAATTTTGTAGTTTATACATTAGTGACAACCGTTTTTCCCACTGAAAAGAGCACCATCATGATCCGTTGAAATTGACAACATATAAGATATGGTTTGGGTAATGACCCGAATTGTCATTTTTCTTAAGTTTTGGTATGCATAGCATGTGTAAAATGTTTACAACCAAATAGGATAAATATATGTTTATAAGGTTATCCCAAATAAAACATTGGGTATTTCTCCTATCACCGAACCAAAAGACAAATGTTGTTTGTCAGAATGGGTTGATTTCTCGAGAAAGTAGTTCTTGCGAAACAAGTGAGTGGGAGCACAGTACTAACTCAACGAGATTAGAGAATCTTCGTTATCATGTCAAGAGTAGCGCAGCACTGGAAGTTGTTCCGGGGTTTACTATTTTGACTAAGTAGAAGACACTACAAATGTTGTAGATACTTCAAATGAGTTTGCGAACTGTACCAGAAAAGTCCAAAAACTTTGTACTTATAACAACTTGTGGTTTAAGTGTAAAGTGTTGTTTTGACAACAAGAGGACCTGGACCTTATAAAGGAAGCAAATGATGGGCCCTGGCTTCGTAAAATTGACTATGAGTCATTATATCCGCCATAGTATCCTTGTATGAATATCAAGTATGTGACTTGGTAGTCCTTTCGATAGGCATGATGCCTAGCGATAGCAAAAGGGTCTATATAGCGACAAAGACATGGATTTTACATCTTATTAAAATTGTACTTATCGAAAAGTTGTTTTCGACGAAGTTCAAAGAGTTAACTACTAGATTTGATCTTCCGTAGTAATGCTTTAGTCTTTGCGGATAGTTCTAGCAAAAGGTTACATATTATGATATGGCAGTTGAATAACAAAACCAACTCTCCTCTCAAGGAAGTTTTATCAAGGATGTGTACTTGACACAGTCTGAGAGTTTTGTAAAATTCAAAAAGGTTGCTAGAAAGGTATGCACACTTCAATGGTTGAAGTGAGCATAACGAAGTTGAAATCTTTACCTTAATGAAGTTAAAAGAGTTTGATTCCATCATGAACGATAAAGATGCTTGTAAAGTTACAAGAAATTAAGTGGGAGCGCTATGACATATTTCCAATACTTTATGTAGATGACATATGGTTGATTGGAAAATATGTATTTTAAATTAACACGGTTAAGATTTCATATTGATGAAAGGCTTAGAAGATATTGGGCATCGATATCTATAAAAGATGGATTGAAGCGCCTGATATGATTGAAGCCAAATTACATAGATGAAATATTGAAGTAAGTCAATATAGAAATGACAAGGAGTTCTTGTCACATGGAAAGTAATTGAGCAAGATTCAAGTGTTTTGACACATGATGAGCATCATTGAAATTGAGATTTCTAAGTCATGTTTCCATGCTATGTACACAACCAGATAAGTCCTATGCTATAAAATGTTATAGTAGGATAATTCATATGATGATTAGACAACAGTGGGAGAGATCCTTGTGTCATTTTCGAAATGCTAAGGATATGTTTTCCTATATAGTAATGACAAATATTAGTTGTAATATGTTACACTAATGTATTGTCATTTATTCAAGTAATTTTTCTCAATTAAAATATGTGATGAACGGTAGCACAATAGGATGGAAGAAAGTTCCATGCTGGATTTGAAAGAGTTTCAAAAATGAAAATATTGTGACAGATACTACAACAAAGGCTAAAGTATATCGTTGTGTTGACAACTGATAATAAGCGTATTTTGTGTCAAGGATTCTTTATTGAACTTAGTGAATTTCCAAGAATGCTAAAACTATGGAGCTACATTTTCACAATGTTAGTAACATCAGTTCAAGCTGAGGAATTAAGGTATCACCGGAACTTGGTGAATTTCCAAGAATGCTAACACTATGAAGCTACATTTTCACAATGTTAGTGACATCAGTTTAATCTAAGGAATTAAGTTTTCACCAATTGACCATATATATACAAAGCCATCTCATTAGAGAATGAGTGATGCGTGTAGACGCAAAGAACATGCAAATACAATAGGACCTGAACAGTTCAGATCTTTTTGATAATGTTTACCACATGCGAAGCATGGTAATAACACTGGTACGCCATATATGTTAAGTGCTTACAGACTAGATTATTGACTCTAGTGCAAGTGGGAGACTGAAGGGAATATGCCCGAGAGGCAATAATAAAATGGTTATTATCTTATTCCTTGTTTATGATGAATGTTTATTTCTCATGCTAGAATTGTATTAACCGGAAACGTTGATACATGTGTGCTTAATAAACAAACAATGGTTCCTAGTAAAGCCTCTCTTTTAACTAGCTCGTTGATTAATAGATGATCAAGGTTTCTTGATCATGAACATTGGATGTTATTAATAACGGGATCATGTCATTAGAAGAATGATGTGATGAACATATACCCAAAGAGAATATAGCAATGCGATCAAGTCATTTAGTTTATATTGTTATATCAAACACACGAAGTAACTTATTCCTTAGACCATGATCATGTCAATCACTGATACAGGAAGAGTGCTTTGATGGCATCAAACGTCACACCGTAACAGGGTGACTATAAAGGTGTCGTTGAGTATTCGGAAAGTATTAGTTGAGAATCATGGATCAAGAGTGGGATTTGTCCATCCAAATGACGGAGAGATATACTCTGGGCCCTCTCGGTGATATCACATCGAAACCGCTTGCAAGCACGTTATATGATCACAAGGATGTTATATCACGGGAACGACAAAAGAGTACTTGTCGGTAACGAGATTGAACAAGGTATGGTTGATACCAATGATCGAATCTCGGACAAGTAAAATATCGCGAGACAAAGGGAATAGTTCACGACGTTGTTGGTTCACACGATCACGAGAGTCATCGTTGAATATATAGGAGTCATCATGGATCTCCAGATCCCGCTGTTGATTATTGATCGGAGAGGAGTCTCGATCATGTCTATCTTATTCGCGAACCGTAGGGTGACACACTTAAGGTTCGATGACGCGTTTGAGAGGATACGGAATATCGAAGAATATTTTGGGCAGCACTGAAATTGTTTCGGGGAAAATTGAAATAGTTCAAGGGGTTTTTCATCGAATGGTTGTTAATAGAATTAACAAATGATTCGAGGTGCTTTATGCAAATGTTTGTTAATAGAATTAACAAATGCTGAAATAAAGAAATAAAAATGTTTTATTGATTTATTAAAGAAAAACTCTTGGATTTTCTAAGTGGGTTTAAAGGAAAATGAGTGGGTGTGAGTGGTGTCCACTCACATCATGAGGGAAGAGGTGGGGGCACACCATGGGGCTGGCCGCACCCCCTTGGGCTGCCTCCCCCCTCTCCTATAAAAGGAGGGTGAGCGCTCTCCCTCCTCCACACACTTTGCCACTTCCCTTTCCCTCCACCCGCTGCTCCATTTCATGGTCTCCGGCTTGGCGAAGCCCTGACCGTGGGATTCTTCACCACCACCACGTCGTCGTGCTGCTGGAGTTCCGAGGGATCCTCTACTTCCGCGCCCCGCTGGAACGAGGGAACGGAGGTCGTCATCAACCGTACGTGTAACCGATCACGGATGCACCGCCGGATTGCGGTGCCATCTTCTCGCTATCGGGATCGGTGTGAGTACGACTACGCCAACAACGAGATTTGATCTCGTACCACTTTGAGTCTTCGAGGGTATGTGTTCTCCTTAACCCTCTTGTTGCCCGTTACACTTCGTCTCCTAGATTAGATCTTGGCCTTTCGGGTGTCTCTCGCGTAGGAATTTTTTTGTTTTCTATGCTACGTTCCCCTTCAAAAACAGAGAAAGAAAGAAAGACATGGATGAATCGGTAAATGAAATAAAACTCACCGACAACCTTGTCAATTTCGGAACATTCCTTTAGGCGAAGGATTAAGATACTTTCCAAGTCTTGGATAGTGGATTTATCTTTTTCCGCCTGATCGGAAGCCTTGGACTGAGCAATTCCAAGGGCCAGATTACTGGCTTCCAGTTCTTCTCGAACCTTCATAAGCTCCTTATGAAGGTCCAAATTCTCCTTGCGAAGACGTTCGGCATTGCCGGCATCTTCAGCTACTTCCTTGGCCTTAGCCAAAGCAGCTGAAAAGCAAGTAAAAAATTCCGAGTTAAGAAATATCTCGAGAAAATACTTATTGATAATCCGGATAAAACAGAGTAAAAGCATACCTGTTGTTTCCGATAGCTGTAGCTGAGATGATGCCAGCTCATTATCCTTAGACTTAATAATAGATTGAAGGGTTTTCACCTCTTCATTCTTGACGTTAAGTTTATTAAAAAGTTCCAAGTTTATTACATCAGCAGTGTGCTGAAACGCGGAAATAAAAGCCAAACGCTTAAGTTAGATCAAGCGTAATAAAAAAGCATTAAGGGGAAAGTATGTTTCCAACTTATTGCTTGGGGGCTAGAGATATTACCTGGCTCATTTCCCGCAAGTTTGACAAAGTCTCGTTGAATTCTCTGGCATATTCAGAAAAAAGAATCCCAACATGATGAAGGCCATCTTGTATGACCTGACGAGATGAAAACACGAAGTCATTTCGGATAATCAGCCCGCCCTGTGGCCAAGGACGAATTAGAGGCGCAGGAGAGAAGAACTTCTTAGCTTCAGGACGGATATATCCGAGTTCATCAAATGGTTCTTCCTTTATCCGGATGTTCCTGTCCAAAGCAGGGATAGGTTCGTCCACCCCAGACACAGCAGAACGAGGTTCTTTTTTCGTACCAGCAGCTTTATGTTTCTTCAATTTCTTTGTTTTCAAAGGAGTTGGAGCAAGGCTGAAAAGAGAACATCCGAGAAATAAATATCTCGAAGAACTGGAGGGGAATAACGATAAAAAAGTTCCAGCAGAATACCTGGATGTGGCGACAGGAATTCCGTCAACAGTTATCGTTTCCTCAAAAGTCACCTGCCTTTTACGTTTTCGGTCGCTGTAGAAGCTGGCATGTATTTCGTTAAGCTTGGCGTCGGAAGCAAGATCATCTCCTTCAAGTTCGTTGAACTAGGAAAGTAGCAATGATGCGTTAAAAGTCAGACAAGGAGGATAAATCCAAGAAAAACCCAAAGGTAAAGAAAATATAAATACCTTGGGGGCTGGATTCTCCACGTGGTATATTGCCAGACTTTCGGCGTATTGTTCGCTCGCGGCGACCAGGTGGTTGAGTCGCTTTATGAAATCCTTTTTGGTATAGGACTTGTCCGTTCCCCTCATGCTATCTTCTGGCCCTTCGTATTCGCAAAGGAGCCGGGAATGAAAGGAAAGAGGTTGAACACGGCGTCCAAACCAACATAAAACAGTATCCTTCCCGGTTAAGGGAGGCTGGGAAGAAGTAAGCTTGGCGATGCGCCATTTTATCTTCATCAAGTTTTCCGGCAGTGTCTGCACTGCTTCAACTGCCCAACTCTCTTGGGGAGAGGCGGCGGAATTAACAAATGGAGGAATCCCATTTTCTTTACCGGGGAATGAGAGGTCCTGATGGTAGAAGAAGGAACCCATCCAAGATTTGACGGGTTCCGATGTTTTTATCTTTGGATACCAATCTTCCCTAAACCTCCGAAGAGTGAAAGAAATAGTTCCGCAGATGGGAGAAACACCTTCTGTGAGGTTATGCTTCACTTCAAAGCAATATTGCCAAAATTCTAGACTAGGAGTTATTCCTAAATACCCTTCAAAAAGGGCTTGGAAACTAGCTAGATAGAGGATGGAGTTTGGAGAAATATTGTGTGGTTTGACGCCGTAATAGTTAAGGACCTCTGAGAAAAAGGCGGAAGGCGATAAACCCATACCTCTCGTGATGTGAGAAGTAAGGAGGACGCGTTCTCCGTCTTTGGGTGCGGGCTCGAGATCACCTTCCGAGTTCCGCCATTTGCCTTTGACTATTAGCCCTTCCTTTTGCATTTGTGGAAGAAGGAAAGGAGGAATATTACTCGGACTCCAATTGCCGACAAATTCCGTCTTCTTGTTCGCTCTGGCGGCGGCGGACGCGGCGGCCTCCACAGCGGCGAGCTCGTCGCCAAGGAGCGTAATCTTCTCCTCCGCCGTTTCGGGAGCAAACGGCGGAGAGGGCGCGGTGCTTGAGCCCGCAAGATCCGCGGTGGCGGAAGGATTCCTTCCAGCCACCGCGGAATCCACCGTCTTCACTGGCTCGCCGCCGGCGTGCGTCGGGGAGTCCAACTGTGGATACATGGTGTTGATTATGTCTTCGATGTCCTGCGAAACGTTGCGCACGGGCGAGGACGGTGAGGATGCCATTGGGTGGCGGCGCGGCTCGTCTCCGGTGACGTTTTGGGCGTAGTGTGCGTTTCGGTGCTCTCTCTCTCTGCTCGGAAGCTTGGGCGCTGTAATGGCGTTCGAATGGTTGCGGAAAGTTTTCCGGGAGGACGACGAAGGCTATTTATAGCCGGAAATCCGTCACGATACGTGCTAACGGCTCTTTTGACCGTTGGATGATCAACGCGTGTCACTCGCTGGAAAATCCGGGAAATGAATCGACAGGATGATTATGGTTATCTCCTCGTTTCCCGCGAGAATCTGTCAGAGATATGTTTCTGGGTTTCCCACTCAAAACCCAAACGTCCCTTACGTCAGCAGGATTAAAGTGCTGACGTAGGAGGTTCCTTCTCCGTGAAGAATCATGAGAGAAAAGCCGGATTTCCAGGATTCCGAGTTTTACGTTACCATCTCTTTTCAAAAGAAGAATAAGAAGAATCAAGACTGCTGGCCAGTATTTCTCGGACAATATACATTTGGCGAAAGACGGCAAATCAGAGTTTTAATCCTTCTTGGGGGCTACTGTCGGATATATACTGAATAGGGGTATATCAGATGGTGGTCAAAAGTACCGGATTACCAGGGTGGCCCAACTGGTAGTGGGCTATGGTCCATTGGGCGGCCCAGTAAGCTGACGCGTAGAAGCCGGATTCTAGAAGGACCCGGATCACGGCCCACGTGATCTGGCTTGGAGGAGAAGACGGATTCCTTACTTTCCAAGTTATTAGCTATCGTAGCCTTCTAGGTTTCCTATTTTGTATGCCCTAATCTGGCTATTATATAAAGCCGGACGGGAGATGAGACAACAGGACACGAAGCCAGAGGCCAACTCGCCGAGAAGTTGATCCTCCGCGAATAGCTAAACCTAACCTCACATTGTAATTGTTTACACAGGCTTTAGTCCTGATTAGTGAGATTGCAGGAGTAGGAACGTCGTATTGTTACGACATACTGAACCTGGGTAAATCTTGTGTCTTTGTCACCAACGCGATCCCGTTTCCCCACGTCTCTACCCGTAGTCTCATGGCACCCCCGTCTATGAAAACTACTACGATGTCTCGACACGGGCCTAGACTTGGGATCAACATGCAGGCTGTGCTCCGCTAACTCGGTAGGGATACCCGGCATATCGCTAGGCGTCCAGGCAAAAACATCTTGATTTGAACGAATAAACTCCACGAGTGCTTTTTCCTGCTCATTGTCCAGGTTAGATCCTATGGCAAACTGTTTAGAGGGATCACCTTCGACAAAGGCCACCATCTTGGTATCTTGTGCTGCTTTGAACTTCGCTCTCTCATCCTCAGTGTTCGGCCTCTTCAATGCTGTTCTATCATCCGGGTCTACTTGAGATCGGTAATATTTGAGTTCTTCCTTCCTGCAAGCCTGTTCTGCCATTGCCGCGTCTCCTTCGTCACACTCAGCTGCTATAATCCGGTTCCCATGTATGGTAATGGTTCGCTTGGGACCTGGGATCTTTAGCTGTAGGTATACGTAACATGGCCTGGCCATGAACTTGGCGTACGCCGGCCTTCTGAATAGCGCGTGATAAGGGCTGCGCAATTTGACCACCTCGAACGTGAGCCACTCCACCCGGAAATTATCCTTTGATTCTCCAAAAGCACCCTCCAAAGTAATCTTTCCCTCGGGGCATGCCGAGTGACCCGGCACAATCCCGTGAAAAACTGTTGAACTTTTATGTAGCCGAGACTCCTTGAGACCCATGCGTAAGAAAGTTTCCCAATATAAGATGTTGATGCTACTTCCGCCGTCCATTAAGACCTTTTTTAGCTCATAACCATTAACTTGTGGCGCAACCACCAATGCTAGCACACCCGGATGCTCTATTGTTTCCGGGTGATCCCTTCTGCTCCATGTCACCTCTTGATCCGACCATCGCAAGTATCTCGGAACAGCTGAATTGACCGCGTTCACTCCTCGTTTGAGTATCTTTCTATCTTTGTTGGAAGTTCCTGTAGTATGTACGTGATATTGTCCCAACTGCTTGGGGTTAGCTTGGAAACCTCCAGCTCCTCCCTGATTATTACCCGGATTACCACGTCCTGGGTTGCCTGCTGGGGGTGGGCCGTTGCCCGGGTTTCCGCCCGGACCCGGTCCTCCTCCCCGGCCTGCACCTCGCATAGCCTTGTTTATTTCCTCGTTCTTCCATCTCTGTAAATCCACACACTGCTCCAATGAATGATTAGCTGGCCTACCGTTCCTGCTGTGTCGCGGGCATGGCATCTTGTAGACATCCCAGTGGTTTCCCGGCCTTGGTGGCCCCTGGTAACTTCCTCCATTAAAGTTTCCTTCTGCTCTGGGTCTTGAAGACCCGGCCTCTGTGTTGGCGACAAACTCGGAACTTCCCTCATATGGGCGCTTGTTCTGATTGTTTCCATTATTTCCTCCGCTGTTACCCGGCGCAGATCCATTGCCGGGTTTTCCACTATTGCTCGTGTTTGCTTTTGCTTTCTTATCATCAACATCCTCTTCTGTGGTATCTGTGGCGGCGTGCTTGTTGCACGCGTCCATTAACTCTCCCATTGTAACCTCTGAAGCATTCCGACTAGACTTCATGCGCGTTAGCTTTTGCACTAAAGGTATATACTTGCATGTTTTTGACATAGCTTGTAATGCATCCTTTGGTTGAATATCCGTAGACGAATGAAGTATCTCCATAACCCGGCGCACCCAGCTGCGCGCCGATTCTCCCTTCTTTTGGACACACCGTTCTAGATCATCGATAGTAAATAACTTCCTGGATGTCCCATGAAAGTGCTTGATAAACGCGGTTTTCAACTCGCTCCATGACTTGATAGATCCTTCGGGTAAATTGTTGAACCACAACTTTGCTGCTCCCTCTGACATCATTAAGTACATGAACTTGGCTTGAAGATTTTCATATACGTTGCGAATTGACATAACCATCTCGTAGCTGTCAACCAGGTTTCTGGATCCATAGTCGGCTCATAGTTCACCACTTTACCCGGTTCCTTGAATTTATCCGGGTAAGGCTCGGCCCTGATGTTATCCGACAGACACTTAGGCCCAGCAAGATTAGTCAGTACTGGCCTTACTCGGGAAACATGCGATCCTGCAGGGAGCACGGCTGGGCGTGCCACTACCGCTGGCCCGTGCACCGCTGACCCGGCCGCGGCTCGCCTGGCTCTGGAACTGTCCACAATAGCTTGTGCTGCTGATGCCGCTGGTGCTGCCTGAACGAGGGGAGGAGGCGGCATTTGCTGCTGCTCTGCCCTCCGTCGTGCTGAACTTGTTTGAATATTGCCGGTATTGCCATGTTGCCGGTTGATATACGGTGTTCCATGCATTCCACTCCTATTATCCGGGTAGTTGACCTGCTGAGCCACTGCCGTGCGCAATAAATTTATCGCCCGCCGGGTCTCCTCCGCATGGGGTGACTCTCTTACGGGGATGCGATCCAGTGCCAACGTTGCTGCATATACATTATCCATGGGGTTGTTGAAGTGACCTGGTGGCGTACGGAATCGTGATGGTGGTGGTGGTGGTGCTGTGTTGCCAACAGCAACCCCTGTCTGCAGCGTGGGTAACCCGGCTTGTACGTTTGTCGGCTGTCTTCCTCCGGTCGCAGGCTGATGTACAGTTTCCTGATTCACAGCTGGTATTGGTTGATCCTGGGGTGTGATGAATAGCGTGGCCGGGTTTAGAATTCCACCCGTTGCCGGTAATCTCGTCTGGTATCTCTGATGCATCCTGGTCGACTCAACCCGGAGCCGGTTCTCCAACGTCTCCAGCTCACGTTGGCGCGTGGCTACCCCTTGCTTTCCTGCTTCCACATCTCTCCTTTGTTGCTCCAATGAACGGCGGGCTACATCCAGATCCCTGGCACGCGCCGCGGCGTTTTCCGGGGTTATCACCGTAGCTAGCACCGTGGGATCCAGGATCAAATTGTTACTGAACAGGGCCGGGTGTTGTGGGTTGGAAGGACCCGCCCCTGGCGTTCTGTTCGCCATAAACCCAAACATATTCCTCTGCATCTCGCTATCCGCCGCGTGGCTGGTGACCGAAGCCGACTCTCCGTCAACCCGGGTTAGAACCGGATTTCCGTCAGCCGGGTTTTGCTGCTGGGCCAGCGCTCGCGCCGCTCCGACCGCGGCCGTAGTCACGTCCCCCTAATTGAGATTGGTTGAGGGGCCGTGTAGACCGCGACCTGGCGCGCGATGCCTGGTGAAGACTCGTATTCCTCCTCATCACAACTATCCTCCTTGTACCGGTCCTCCAGCAGGTGCAGGATAGACTCGGTATCATCTTCTCTCATGACTCGGCCACGGGGGGGTCCATGCCGGCTCCTCCGGCTGTTCCCTCTTCGTGGTGGGCTCTTCTATCGGATCTATCGTCCCGACCGATTCTTCTCCATCCGACTGAACGCAGGTCGCTTCTCCTGATACAGAATCACATCCAAAATCATCAGGGATTGAACCGGATGTACGTACCATGCCGATGAAGACGTTGACCCGGCCGATTGTGACGACAGATCCGGATTCGAGCAGATCCGACTCTGGCCCCCAGCCAAAATCGTCCACCATCTTCTCTCCTTCGGGGTTGGTGTAGATCTCGCTGATGACGAGGTTCTTCATGTTCTCCAGAGCTTCTCCCGTGATGTAAACACCTTTGGAAGTAGGCCCCACGGTGGGCGCCAACTGTCGTGGGATAATCACGGCAGACGTTACCGGGGGTAACTTATCTTGGGGCAATCCGACTCTAGTGTTTGGGAGAGGGTTTTGCTCAGGGGAAATCATGCTGATAATCGATCTGGTAGCTCTGACAATCAAGTCGCCGAGTCTCCGATCTAGGTTTACAATCTCAACTCTCGTATTACAAGGGATACTCGAATAGCTAGTAAAAACTCGTGTTAGTCTAACCCTAGGAGCCGGTTTATATAATACCTGGCCCCCTGGCTTCCCATCCAAGGCATACTCGGAGTCCTACCCGGTCACCGCATACAAACCCTAAGTTTCCTTATCGAAATCCACAATCCGGGTTACGAGGCCTACACGCCTGGGCCTTCTAGAAACTCCTTTTCCTTAAGCCGGGTCTTGCGCAGCTCCCTTTGGGCCGAGTTACACCTTGATGTTAGCCTACCGGGTTATCATCCCTCCATCAACAACATTGATGTGTACCTAAGGTCATTAGTCGATGAACTTTTACAGTTGTGGCGTGAAGAAGGTGTACCTGTGTGGGACGAGCGTGTACAAAAAGAATTTAACCTACAAGCGCTGTTGTTCGTAACCATCAACGATTGGCCTGCTCTTAGTAACATTTCTGGGCATGCAAACAAGGGATACAATGCATGCACTCAATGTTTAGATGACACCGAAAGTGTATATCTGGATAAATGTAAGAAGGTTGTGTACCTCGGGTATCGTCATTTTCTTCCGCGCAAGCACCCCTTAAGAAAAACTGGCAAACATTTCAATGGTGAAGCAGATACCCGGGAGACGCCTATCCTCCGACCTGGTGATGATGTATTTGATATGGTGAAGGATTTGAAAGTAATATTTGGAAAGGGTCCGGGCAGACAAGTTGTTCCGAATGACGCTGACGGACACGCACCCATGTGGAAGAAGAAATCTATATTTTGGGAATTACCCTATTGGAAAATCCTAGATGTCCGCTCTGCAATCGACGTGATTCACCTAACGAAGAATCTCTGCGTGAATCTGATAGGCTTCCTTGGCTTGTATGGGAAGTCAAAAGATACATATGAAGCACGGCAGGACCAGCAACACACGAAAGGACGAGACAACAAGAATCCTGAGCGGTTTCAAGGTGGTCCTGCCAGCTATGCTCTTACCAAGGAAGAGAAGGAAATCTTTTTTGAAGAACTACATAGTATCAAGGTCCCTTCTGGCTTCTCGTTGAATATAAAGGGAATAATAAATGTGTCGGAGAAAAAAATTCCAAAACATGAAGTCTCATGACTGCCACGTGTTGATGACACAATTGCTTCCGATTGCGTTGAGGGGGGTTCTACCAGAAAATGTTCGACTACCCATTGTGAAGTTATGTGCATTTCTCAATGCAATTTCTCAGAAGGTAATCAATCCATAAAGTCTATCAGCGTTACAGACAGATGTGGTCCAATGTCTTGTCAGGTTCGAGTTGGTGTACCCACCATCCTTGTTCAATATTATGACACACCTCCTAGTTCACCTAGTCAAAGAGATTACCATTCTTGATCCTGTGTTTCTACACAATATGTTCCCCTTTGAGAGGTTCATGGGAGTCTTAAAAAAAATGTTCACAACCGTGCTAGGACAGAAGGAAGCATCTCCAAGGGTTATGGAACAGAGGAGGTAATTGAGTTTTGTGTTTACTTTCTTCCAGACCTTAAGTCGATTGGTGTTCCCGATTCGCGGCATGAGGGAAGAATGAGTGGAAAAGGCACGCTAGGAAGGAAAGCAAAGATATTTATGGACGGACATTCTTTCACTAAAGCACACTACATAGTTCTACAAATGTCCACCTTGGTGGCTCCTTATATCCAAGAACACAAGAATATTATACGGTCCAAAAACCCGGGGCTGTCTGAATCCTCGATTAATGATGAACACATGGATAGTTTCAGCGCCTGGTTACAGGCAGAACTCATGAATAACAATATTGTTTGAGATCAGCTCTACTTGTTGGCCAGGTCACCATCTTCGACTTTACTGACTTTCCAAGGGTACGAGATAAATAGGAATACATTTTACACGATCGCACAAGATAAAAAGAGCACCAACCAGAATAGTGGCATCCGTTTCGATGCAACCGGATACAATGGGACAAAGGACACATATTATGGATACAATGGGACTATGGACCTAATTTTAAGGTCCCTCTATTTCGGTGCCAATGGGTCAAGATGACAGGAGTAAAGGTAGACCAGCAGTACGGAATGACAACAGTTGATCTCAACAATTTTGGGTACAGAAACGAACCACTCGTCCTAGCCAAAGATGTGGCTCAAGTTTTCTATGTGAAAGACATGTCTACCCAACCGAGGAAAATAAAAATAAGAATTCTAGTACATCATGCGGTAAGCCGAAGCGGCACATAGTTCTTTCAGGGAAAAGAAACATTGTGGGAGTGGAGGACAGGACAGACATGTCAGAAGATTATAATAACTTTGAAGAAATTCCGCCGTTTAGAGTGAAAACTGACCCAAGCATCACGTTAAATAAGGAAGATGCTCCATGGCTACGACAGAGAAGTAAAGAATGGCGGCAATAGTTGGTGATAACGTATTAAACCTTCATGGTTCATATAATATTGCTAGACTATTTTGTAATAATGTATCAAACACTGCAGATTAAACCATTCATAAACTAGTTTTTTTAATATTTGGATTTTCAAAAATTGTTACTAGTTTAAATAGTTAGATTAATTATTTTATAAAACTAAAAATGTATTTAAAATGTTTACGCAATTTTAAACACTTTTCATATACAAAGTTTCTCCAAATTCTAAACCATTCATAAAATAGGTTTTTTAAAATATTTGAAAATTCAAAAATTGTTACTGGTTTAAATAGTTAGAATAATTATTTTATAAAACAGAAAATGTATTTGAAATGTTCACGCAATTTTAAACACTTTTCATATTGAAAGGTTCTCCAAATTCTAAACCATTTGAAATGTATTAAAACGTATTTTAAATAGTATTTGAAATGTTCGAAAGGAAAAATTTGGCGGCAGAAAAAAAACTGAAATTTTGGGCCTTTTGCCCCGGTTCGCATTACCAACCGGGGCAAAAGGGGGGAGGTGGGCATGCAAGCGAGGGCCCACCTCCCCCCTTTTTCCCCGGTTGGTAACACGAACCGGGGCAAAAGAAAACCTTTTGCCCCGGTTCGTGTTACCAACCGGGGCAAAAGGCCCCGGGCGGAACAACCGCCCGGGGCAACACATCAGTTTCGCTAAGTCCCCGGCGCCAAAATCCAGAGCGACGCCGTGAGGCTGCCCGATTTCGACGTCGGGGATCCTCGCCGCCGCCGCTCCTCTACGGCGCCTCCTCCCGCGCCTCTCTTCTTCTCCTCCCGCGCCGCCCGTCCTCTTCTCCGTGCCGCCCGTCCTCTCCTCCTCGCTTCACTGCGCCGCCCGTCCTCGCGCCGCCCGACATCACCGCCGGCGGCCTCGCCCGTGCCCAAGCCTTTCTCCTCGCGGCCGTGCCCTCCTTCTCAGGTGAGATCGCCTCTTTGCCGCGCCCTCATCCTCCTCAATTTAGAAAAAATTTAGGTATTGGATTAGTATTAGTCTGTTAGATTAGTATTAGTGTTAGATTAGTATTAGGTATTGGATTAGTATTAGTGTTAGATTAGTATTAGGTATTACGTATTGGAGACTTAGAAAAAATTTAGGTATTGGAAACTTAGAAAAAAATTAGGTCTTCGAGACTTAGAAAAAATTAGTTAGAGGTTTAGAGGAAAAAATTTAGTTATTGGAGACTTAGAAAAAATTTAGATCTTGGACACTTAGAACAAATAAGTTAGAGGTTTAGAAAAAAATTAGGTCTTGGACACTTAGAAAAAATAAGTTAGAGATTTACAGGAAAAAATTTAGGTATTGGAGACTTAGAAAAAAAATTCCGGACTTCACATCAAGGCCCGATGACCATCTTGTTCCTGTTAAGAGGTACTACATGCGGTGGTGATCCGGGGAAATGAACGAATGCGAGGGTTTCTGGATTTCTTTGGAACTAAATAATGTCATATGTAATATCGTTCGTGAGATCCGGATGAAGTTGAACCCTTTGGTGCACATTCGTAATGGTGACATTCCTCATAAATCCCTTCCGGGGTTATGAACAATGTCCCATTATGTATGTGCACATAAGGGTCTAATTTTTTCCGGATCTCACTATTACATATATGATTTTGTTTGGTTTCATACAACTCCAGAAAACCTTCCTTCCCCCGCATCGTCATCACGTGTACTTACCTCGTAACAAGCACAAAATGTGAAGGTCCAACTTCACATGAATCCCGATGACCATCATGTTCCTGTTTAGAGGTACTATAGGCGGTGGTGATCTGGTGAAAGGATGAAGATAAGGGTTTCGGTTGAAACTAAGGAACGTCGCATATTGTTAGTGAGATCAGAACTAAATTGCACCGTTTGGTACATATACGTAATGGGGATATTTTTCATAGCCCCGGACGGGGCTATGGAGAATATCCCCATTATTTATGTGTAAGAAATGGTCCAACTTTGTTAGGATCGCACAAACACTTACGTGTGTGATTTTTTTTAGTTTCAAAGAAGTTCAGAAACCCTTGTCTTCATTCTTCTCTGGATCACCATCACGTATACTACATCGTAACAAGCACAAGATATGAGAAGGGCCAATTTGATCCTTTGTGTTTAACTTTCATCTTATTTATGTCATATTTCTCCATTTACTATTTTTTACTAAGTTAGAAACACTAAGGTATTTTACTTAATTACGGAATATTTACTTAGTCCGGTTCTGTTTGTAGTTTATGTCTTTGTTGGACCCGTCGGGCGATGTCCGGAACTGGGCCTCGCCGGGCTGGCACTGGGAGGTCTTTAGTACCGGGTGACGTGGTCGACCCGGATATTCTTTGGTGGCCATCGCGTGGGCCACGGTCGGTGCGGAGAGAGCCGGCCCCTGAGGAGGTGGTACAACAGCGTATCAGGGAGGAGGACGAGCACGTCCGTCGCTACATGTACTTGCTCGATAGGGAGTATAGCAGCGGTTGGTCGATTATTCGGAGGGTTCCTTACCACGTGAGCTATGACCCTGTGAGGGTTCCTTACCTATGGATGCGTAACACCCGCGACTCAGCACCCGCAGGTTAGGACCCGGTCGGAGTTAATTAGTTCGAGAGATGTTTCATGAATATATATAAGTGATATTATTACATCGCGATGTATTAGGGTTAAATAAAATGAACCCGAGCTATGTAACTCTTGGTGTGTATTGATACGTTTAAATATTTCATCAATGTTGTTTTTACTATTGAAATGAGGATCTGGAACATATAGTTACTCTTTTTTCTAACTTGTTTAGCTATTAGTACCATTAGCTATTATCTATAAGAAATTTTGATGAATTGGATGCTATTAGCTATATTTTTATTAGATTATATGCAATTGTTGCGAACTGATGAAATTGATGCTATTTGCTATTTTTTAAGCCATGGCGAGACGTCCCCGACGCGGTTCGCGTGTATCCGGTGGTGGGCGCGGCGTCGTCCCCGTCGAGGAAATCCCTGTACAACGTGGTGGACGTCGACTTGGACGTCCACGTGGATCGCGTACAAGTGGATCGCGTGCATCGAATGCACGTGGTGGTGGCGCGATAGTCATTAAGGAGGAGGAAGTGACGCCTCCTACTCGTGGACGTGGACGTGGAGCACGGGGGGATCAAGCGCTGCAGGGGGAAAGCGTGGTGCAAATGGGTCAACACGCCGTAAACGGCGCGGCGCTGTCGCCGCGGCGGAGGAGGAGGAGGAGGAGGTTGCGGCCGAGGAGGAGGAAGAGGAGGACGGTCTCCGGCTACCGGAGTTCTACGACCACCTGTTCCACCCACAGGAGAACAGGCTCTATCTACCAGAGAAGATATCGGCGATTCTTCTCGAGCGCAGGGGGGCCTAGAGTTTCAGCCTCTGGTTGGAGGGCTGTGACAACAGGCCCGTGCATGTTGTCCTGCAGCAACGTGACGATAACCTCTACCTGCGCTATGGGTGGGGGCAGTTCGCGCGCATGCACAACCTAAATGCGGGTTACATGCTCACATTCAAATACTTCAAGGACGAGGAGGTGGACGTGCTGGAGGTGAAGATCTTCGACCGCAGCTTAGTCCGCCCCCTTTGCTGCCAGGATAGCTCGTCTGACAGCAGCTCCGTCTCCGAGTCTGACTCCAGCGAGTCTAGCCCGGGCATGGCTGCCTCCGACGTCGAGGGCAAGGGCAAGGCTGCCTCCGATGCCGATGCGTAGTATATATGTTTCTGTCGATCTATGCTTACTTATGTCGCTCTATATTTATATGTCGTATTATATATGTCTATATCGTCGAACTATGTTTTATGTCGAACTATGTTTAATTATTTCATTGTGTCGAACAATATTTGTATTCGTGGCAGACTATATGTTTATGTTATTGTTCGTTTTCATCCGTGTTTTTGTGCGATAATTTTTCATCTTTTAACTATAAATGTTTAGTGCAGAGAACAGGAAAACAGAAAAAAATAGAATTTTAATCTAGCGCAGAGAACACGAAAACAGCTATAAAAAAAGAATCTTTTGCCCGTAAAAAGGTGCCGGTCTGCTCGCTAAGTAGAGACCACTTGGGACACGCTTTTTACCCCGGTTGGTAACCCCACCGCGGGCTAATGCCCTCTTCTGCACTAGTGCTAGCTGGTAGTCCATACGTGAGATGTTGTAGGGGCTGTAAAAGCCTGATGTCGTGTCGCCGTGCTTAGGCCACCGATGGAGCGATATCTCTCGTGTTGTCGCTTTCTAAGTTGGTCTTCCATCCAACAAGTTACTCCCTTTTAAAAGACCACAATTCAAGATTACCATTTAAAACCAACACCTTTTCTTCTCCTATAGCTTCATCGTTACATCTTCTTTCCCCGCTGAAACCTGGAAAGCTTCTTGTGTTGCCGAGATCAACCGGGGGGTATTCGTTGAAGTTCCAATTAGCTAGGTTGATGAGTCTAATTATCTCTTGACAACAAATATGACACCACCACCCTGGTAGAATGAATACGACCGTACTGGTTGCTGTATCCGAGGGCGTGTTGCAGCCATATAAGAAGGCCAGTTACATAGATTTATATTGCTTCCCGTCTTGTCCATGCCATCTTTCGGCCAAACCCTAAGATCTTGCAGCCATATAAGAAGCCCGATCATGGACATCATCCACCACAAACTACGTTAGGCATGTGCTGATGTGCAGTCTTTGCACGAGCTGTGACTGTGATGAATGGGTTACTCCCAGTAGGTGCACGCAAGTGCCGTGGGAACATGCATGCTTGACTGCCCAACTACTTGATCCCTGCCATCACTTTAGATTAGTAGGGACCATCCCCATCGTCATGGATATATATGTAATGCCTTACTTCATCTGGTAGGAGGACTCAGGCGGCTGGTGCCAATGCATCACTCCCTCTCACGGGCTATAGCCCTGCCACGTCACCTTTTTTCACCACTCTCACGCCACTCTCACGCCACTCTCATAGCACGGTGCCAATGCACGGGCTATAGCCCACACTATCACACTCCTCTCCCCACTATCGCCCGGCCTATCGCCCCTATTGGCACCGCGTCGCCCCGCTCTCGCCCCTCACTCTCGCCCGTCGCGGGCGCTATCGCCTCGCTAGCGCGGGCGGTAGGCCGCGTTACAGCCCCATCTCGCCGGGCGACCCGGCTGGCGCCCGGGCGACCCCTCTCGCCTCCCTTCTAGCCCGCTCTCGCCCCGCCTCGGGCGGTAGCCTCCCTCTCGCCCCGCTGTGTCGCCCCGGTTGGCACCAGCCTCAGGGATGCAATACTGATGATGTCAGCGTCCCTAGGCAAGAGGCAGGTCCATCCAATGAACAACCATTGACTGACAAGGGTAAAAGTATTGCTTCATCTGTCTTTGAAACAGGACAATCGTCTGACAATAGTAGTACTTCTTTTCGCACCAGGATGAACCAGATCTTCTATGGCAATAACTATAGAGGTGGGAGTAACCAAGTTAACAGTGGGAATAATTTACAAGGCTTGCAGGTTGTGAGTACTATCCAATCTCAGATAATTAGTGCTCTGTCCACTGTGAATGTGGATAATGTTTTACCAGACAAGAACACAGAAGGGGTTGATGGATCTGATACTGATGATGAGTGTCCAGCCAAGAAACAGAAAGCTGATGGCAATAGTTTTGAAAGCTTTATACAACAGCTTGCGGGGAATGGTAGTGATAAAGTGGAGCTGGTGCAGAAGGGATACAAACATATCCTCGATCCCATTGCAAAAGAAGCCAGAAATGAAGAAGTGCAGTCTGAGGATGGTGAGACTGATGACACAGATGAGGACTCCAGGTCTGAGGGAAGTTCACAGTCCTCTGAGATGGACACTGATGTTCCTTATCTGCCTAGGGGTTCAGTAGTTTTTGCTATACCTGCTCCTGGTGCACCATCTGGGAGGGCAGAAGTGATCACTCTGGATGGGTCACAACCAGAAGTTGTTTTGACTCAAGAACAGGAGTGTACTGTGGAAGAAGAGCAAGAGGTGGCAGTTGAGGGGAATACTAATGCTGCTCTTCCTAGCAGATTCAGCTCCAGGCTTCTGGATAGAAATATCAGTCAAGTTAGGGTGGAGGAACAAGCAAGAAATGCAGCAGCAAGGAGGGACCTGGAAGGTACTAATCTCAATTCTTATAACTCTTTTTCTGTCTTGGATGATGATGATATTACTAATAGGGCTTTGGAGATGGGTGTTGATCCTGTTGAATTTAATCTTGATAAAATTAACAGCATTAGAGATTTGGAAATTGCTAGACATAGTCTATCTGATAAACAGGTTAATGATAATACTGAAAACCATTCTGTTAGTGGAGGGATATTATTGTTGGGATGGAAAGATGATGGGGTGGATGCAGATGGATTTACTCCTGTTATTTCTAAGAGTTCCAGGAAAAAGCTTAAGATCTTGAGAAAAAGTAATGTGGAAGGAGCACCAGACCAATCAGGTGCTGCTTCTGGGAAAGTTAACATCAATCACCCTTTGAGTGATGTGTTGACTGGTCCTAGAGTTAGAAGAAAAAATCCTAAGTATCTATGATTGGAGCCAGCTGGAACTGTAGAAGTGTTGGAAAGAAAGGGATGGGAGATTGTTTACAAGATTTTATCAAATCCAATAATATTGATTTTGTGGGTTTACAAGAGACTATGAAAAAAGATTTCTCTCCAGCTTTCTTTAGGAAAATTGACCCTCTGTGTCAATTTACTTGGAACTGGCTGCCTTCTGTTGGTAAGGCTGGTGGCATTTTGGGAGGTGTGAGGAATGATAAATTTGTTGTCAAGCAGATTTCTATGGGTAAGTTCCATGTCAAGGTAGTGGTGTATGATATCAAGAAAAAAGTTGAGTAGTGCTGGGTTATTGTTTATGGTGCAGCACATGACAAAGATAAAAATAATTTTCTTGTTGAATTAGCTGGTGTTTGTGCAGATCAGTCCCTTCCTATGCTCATTGGTGGGGACTTTAACTTGCTCAGATGCCCTGCTGACAAGAATAAGAATATTTCTTCTTTGAAATGGGGAGATGTTTTCAATGGTATTATTAATACCTATGAACTCAGGGAGATTGACATGACTGGAGGGGCTTATACTTGGTCTAATGACCATGACATTCCAACTCTGGAAAAGCTTGATAGATTTCTCATGAACAGAGAATGGGAAAAGCTGTTCCCTTTGGTTACAGTGCACAAAATTACCAGAGAAATGTCAGATCACAATCCTATCATTCTTGATACCATGGAAGGTGAATCTGAGAGGAAAAGGGAGTTCAGATTTGAGAAAAGTTGGCTTAAAGAAGATGATTTCCTTTGTAGGGTGGAAAAGGCTTGGTCTAAACCAGTTAGGGCAAGATCTAGGTTGGAACAGTTTCAGTTAAAGCTGAAAAATGTTAAAAGCCATCTGAAAGGGTGGGGGGCTAATTTGAGAGGCAATAATAAGAAACTTAAGATTGAAATGATGAAACAGTTGCAGGAACTTGAACTGTTAGAAGAATCTGGACCCTTATCTAGTGATCAGCTTGTAAAGAAAGGGCAGATACAGAATAGCTTGTTGAAGATTCATGAAGTTGAAGAGGCTTATTGGCATCAAAGATCTAGTGAGATGTGGCTGTTGAAAGGTGACAGGAATACTGAGTTCTTTCACAGGATTGCCAATGGCAGGAGGAGAAGGAAAGTTATATTCTCTTTAAAAAAAGACCAAGAAGTTATTCAGGGGACTCCTGACATTCTCCAACATGCTACTACCTTTTATAAAGACCTTTTTGGCCCCTCTGTGGCAAAAGGTTTTAACCTTAGTAGTAGTGTTTGGGGTGTTGAGGAGATTTTGTCTGATGCTGATAGGATGGATTTGGATAGAAATTTTACTGAAGATGAAATCAAGGCAGTTATTGATGGCATGGAAAAGAACAAGGCAGCTGGTCCAGATGGGATTCCTGTAGAGTTTTATCAGGCCAGTTGGCTAATAATAAAAAATGACCTGCTGGGCCTTTTTCATGAGTTCTTTTTGCACAATATAGATCTGTCTAGAATAAACTATGGGATTATCACTCTTCTCCCTAAGAGTGAAGATGCTGACAGGATCCCGAAATACAGGCCCATTTGCCTACTGCAGGTTTTGTTTAAAATTTTCACCAAAACTCTGACTAACAGGCTTGAGCCCTATATGGGTAAGCTAATAAACAAATGTCAAACTGCATTCATCAAACAGAGGCACATTCTGGATGGTGTGGAGCTATTGCAAGAGGTTGTGAAAGAGGCTAAATATCAAAAGAAACAAGGGGTGATTCTGAAGATCGATTTTGAAAAAGCCTATGATAAGGTCAACTGGGACTTCCTTCTTGAGACTTGTAAACAAAAAGGGTTCAGTGGGAAATGGTTGGCTTGGTTAAAAAGTGTTATACATCAGGGGACTTTGAGTGTTAAGGTGAATGATGTGATGGGGCCATACTTTGCCAGTCACAAAGGTGTTAGGCAGGGGGATCCTTTATCCCCTTTTCTTTTCAATGCTGCAGCTGAAAATCTAGCAAAAATGGTGCACAGGGCACAAGATGCTGGCCTGATAACTGGTCTAGCTGAGCACTTAATTCACAAAGGGGTGGCCATATTACAGTATGCTGATGACACTATTTTCCTGTTGAATGATGATATGGAATCTGCCAGAAATCGAAAGCTCCTTTTGTATATTTTTGAGAGTGGTCTGAAGATTAATTTTGAGAAGTGTGAAGTGCTTATGGTGGTAGAGGATGATGAGAAGCAACAGATTTATGCTGATATGTTTAACTGTCAGAAGGGGGAGTGGCCAATTACCTATTTGGGGGTACCTGTCAATTCCAGGAGAAATTCTGTTAAAGAAATGCAGTTTTTGGGGGGCAAAATAAGGAAAATGATGGATGGTTGGATGGGAGGGGCTCTGTCTATTGGGGGCAGAGTCATAAGAACTGATGTTTGCATTTCTTCTGTGGCAGTTTATCATATGTCTTTGTTTTTGTTACATAAAACTACTCTGGAAGAACTAGATAAGCCAAGGAGGTCCTTCCTTTGGCAGAGTAGTACAACCAGGAGGAGGTACCATCTGCTTAGCTGGAAAATAATCTGCAAGCCTAGAAAGAAAGGTGGCCTTGGTTTGAAAAATCTGGCAAAATTCAACATCAGTTTGCTGTGTAAATGGTGGTGGAAGCTTGAGTCTGGAGATGGACCTTGGCAACAGTTTATTAGAGCTAAATATCTTGGGGAGAGAGGGATCACAATGATTAAGCACAATGCTAAGGACTCTGCCTTCTGGTCTGACCTGCTAAAGATTAGGCAGCATTACTTGGAGGGGAGAATCATGAAAGTAGGCAATGGGAAGAGGACCAGCTTCTGGAAGGATGCGTGGTGTGGACACACACCTTTGATGATCTTATTCCCTGGTCTGTTTGAGATTTGCAATGAGCAGGAGGCTTCTGTGGCTGAAGTGGCTGGAAGGGGTTGGTCACTTTCCTTTCGAAGGTGGCTGTTAGGAGATTTGCAAAATAACCTGAGAAGTTTGAATAGTAAACTGACTTGTGTGGCTTTGAATGAGACTGAGGACATGCCTAGCTGGAAATGGACAAAATCAGGGGTTTTTACTGTGAAATCGATGTATAATCACTTGTCAAGGATGGGTGTTGTTAGGTCCTTCCAACATCTCTGGAAGGCGAAAATTCCTTTCAAAATTAAGGTGTGGCTTTGGCTTATTTGGCACAATGCAATTCCCACTAAAGATAACATGAAGAGAAGAAATTGGGTTGGGAACTTTGGCTGTCAGTTTTGTGACAGTGATGAGTCGATTTTGCACCTCTTCTTTCGTTGTGATGCAGCGAAATATGTTTGGAGTATGGTGGGCACCGCCGTGGGTGCCAGTAATCGTCCGGGGTCTTTTTTGCAGTACTTCTGGTGGTTACCACAGTATCTCTCGGCTTCTCGTAATGTGCAGATTACTGGATTGGCTGCCATTTGCTGGGCCATCTGGAAATTGAGGAATAGGGCTTGTTTTGAGGCAAAGCTAATCAGCTCCCCCTTTGAACTGATTAGTTATTCGTATGTTTTTTTGAACTATTGGGCAGGGCTTCACCCGCAACAAGAACGTGATGATATCAGGGAGGGTGCTAATACCCTGATTCGTGTGGCTACTTCTGCTGAAGCTGAACAAGGACGTACAAGCGGTTCGGGAGTCCGTCACAATCTCTTGCTGGAGGATGCTGCTGATGAAGTGATGGAAGATACCAGTTGATCTTTACCTTGCTGCCTTCTGAGGGTGGTTCCAGTCTTCGGTGTTTTGATCCTCAGCTCCACCTTTCTGGAGGCGGAGAGTAACTTGGCGTTGTTAGTTCCTTATTTCTGTTTTCCTGGCAGTTCTTCATTTTGTTGTTTTTGCTTGGGCCACTGGTTGGTGCTGTTTCTGTATATAAACTAATCTGTCTAGGAGGTTGGGGGTGTGGAGGGGTTGCGTCCCTATGTATAATAACGCTGGGTTGGCGACTTTGTTGGTGGTTCCGTTATTTCAATAATAATGGAGCACGGGCCCTTCCCGGGGGGTGCCGTTTATGCAAAAATGTAATGCCTTACTTCGTCCTTTACAATTTTTTTATGCTGGCTTCAGTTTAAATTTAAATTCGGTACATGATAAAAATATAGAACAGAGATAGTAAATAGGATTCATATTAACTTATGCTAAGTATGATGTATATAGCATAAAAATAATGTACATTTGCAAGCAAGTTCGATTGCGCTCGTGGCAGCCCTGGATAAAAATCCTTTTTTTTTGTCGCACATGTGCTCCCAAAATGTTGTAGGACCGTGGGATTTGTCTTGTCATTGGAGTGGTACATCAAAAGGAGAGAGAGATTCAAGTAAGAAAAAAGGCTGAAAAGCCCATTGGGCCCAACCTCTCTCCCTCCGCGGCACTGGCCCCACGAACAGAACAATATGTTTTTTTTATCTCTCTGAAAATAAAACCAAGCCGGTAAAAAGAAAGGAAGGGCCAATACTGCGTCTTCATGAAAGTAACGCACGATTCTCTAGAAAAAAAAGATAAAAAGGAGCACAGGACCCGACGATTTTCAGGTGCCATCAATGATCTATTCACGACTCGGTCCAAAGCTCGTGTCTCCTCTCTTCGCGGTGCTCTCACCAACACCAAGAAGCTTGACATGACGGCCCAACAATTCATCACCAAGATGAAAGGATTTGCCTCTGAGCTTGCAGCTGCGGGAAAACGAGTAGATGATGATGAGCTCAAGGATTATATTCTCAATGGTTTGGATGGTACTTTCAATCCCTTAGTTGCCTCCATAAATGTTGTTCCTTCGAAAACACTCAATGATTTATGCTCTCAACTCTTGTCATATGAGTATCGTGAGAATATGCTTGTTGCCTCTGGACAAGGTAGCAGCACCTTTTCTTCATCTGTTAATGCAGCTCCTCTGCGTCCTAGCTATGGTGGTGGACACCCTAAGCCTCCTCTTCTGCCTACACCACCTCCACATCAACCTATATATCCTACACCATCACAAAACTCATATCCGACAGCCCCACAATATTACCCACCACCACCAAATCCCTACCCGACACCAACCCCATCCTATCATTCAGCTCCTCTGTTTTTTCCTATAGCACCCACACAACCGTACTACCCACCACCTCCCACCTATTATCCTCCTCCACCACATAACTACTATCAACCAAACCGACCCTCTTATCCACCACCTACTCCTCCCATGCGCCCTCCACTGCCTCGGCCTCAGCCTCCTCCTGTCCGTCCAGATCAGCCACGTCGTCCTAAAGGGGGCGCGGCAAACGTGACCGTGTTGCTTCTCCATGGCAAGAGGGTGTTTTCTGTCAGATATGCAAGAAAGAGTGTCATCTTGCAAATGATTGTTGGTGGCGTTATGGTGATGATAATGATGATGATGATGATGCTCCTAGTGAGAACAAGGGTACTTATGGTGTAGACACAAACTGGTATGTGGACACTGGTGCCACTAATCATGTTACAGGACAACTCAACAAGATCCAGGTTCATGACAATTATCATGGGCGTGATCAAGTTCACAATGCTAGTGGACAAGGTATGGACATTGCACATATGGGTCATTCAGTTTTGCACACCCCGCATAGTTCCATAAAACTTCATGATATTCTGCATGTTCCTAATTCCTCAATGAATTTACTTTCTGTTCACAAAATTGCCCTTGATAATAATGCCTTCATATAAATTCATCCCTTCTTTTTCTTAATCAAGGATCAGGCAACGCAGCAAATTCTGTTTAAGGGTCCATGTCATGGCGGTCTATATCCCCTTGTTCCAATATCCACAGGACCGTCCAATCATGCTCTTATCACTGTCAAGCCTTCTTCATCTTCGTGGCATCGTCGTCTAGGACATCCTTCATCTTTTATTGTTCAGCAGATTATTAGAAAGAACAATCTCTCATATACTCCCGAAATAAATTCTTACATTTGTGATCCATGCCAACTAGCAAAGAGTCATCAGTTACCCTACTCTATTTCCACCAGTGTATCCACTATTCCATTGGAGCAAGTCTTTTCTGATTTATGGGGTCCTGCCTCTCTTTCTGCTAGTAAACATGCATATTATGTAAGCTTTATCGATGACTTTAGAAAATTCACTTGGATTTATTTGCTCAAAAAACGTTCTGATGTGTATCAAGTTTTTCTTAATTTTCAACAATATGTTCAGCGAAAATTTAATCGCAAGATCGTTACTATGCAAACAGATTGGGGTGGTGAATATGAAAAGCTCAATGGTTTCTTCCAAAAAGTAGGCATTACACATCATGTCTCATGTCCTCATGCACATCAAAAAAATGGCTCAGCTGAACGTAAACATCACCATAGTGTTGAAGTGGGTCTTGCTCTTCTTGCTAATGCCTCTATGCCATTAAAATATTGGGATGGTGCTTTTCTCACTGCCACCTTCCTCATTAACTTGCTACCTTGCAAAGTACTCAACTTTGATACACCCACTCAAAATCTCCTTCAGATCACACCAAACTATGAGTCTCTACGGGTTTTTGGTTGTGCTTGTTGGCCCAATCTTCGTCCATATAACAAACACAAACTCTCGTTTCGCTCAAAACGATGTGTTTTCCTTGGTTATAGTCCTTTGCACAAAGGAGTAAAGTGTATTGATGTCACTACGGGACGTGTCTATATCTCCCGTGATGTTGTCTTTGATGAGCATGTGTTTGCCTTTGCTGCCCTACACCCTAATGCAGGACGTCGTCTTCATGAAGAAATTCTTTTAATTCCCACTGACCTACCTGAGGCATCATCGGATAGGGGTGTGCATACTAATGATCATTCTTTGCAAATTGTTCCCGTTGTCACTCCCCTGCAGATTAATCCTCATGATGCATCTCCAAGTGTTAGTGCAAGTTCTCTACAAAATTCTGAAGATAATGGTGAAAACAGTGCATCAAATGATGATTCTAGTGGTCATTGTGGTTCAGGACAAAACAACGCTGAAAATGATACAGATTCTGGACAATCTGTCTTGGATCCAGAACTGTCAGGTGCAGAAAACAATGCGCCAGAGGATTCTTCCGTGCAGCTGTCTCCGCGCCACTCCCGGCGTGCCACGCCTGGCAGTGTGCAGCATGCACCTGCTGTGCCCCCCGACCGTGCGTTGGATAGCATCCCTCTGTCCACGTCAGCTGCAGGATCCTCTGCCTCTCCCCTGCCGCCATCTGTCTCCTGTAGTGAGGTTTCACGTGAAGCTCTGTCACCCGACACAGCAGGCCTAGGCCACGACGACCCTTCGCGCGCGACGGGGACTGCTCCAGCCGAGACAGCTCCCGACAGTTTCAGTCGGGAATTATTTCCTAATGATTGCTTCGTTTTAGGTGCAGATTCCCGTGGATCTTCTGTGCCTGAGGAATCTGCTGCTTCGCCACATCAAGCTAAACCAAAAACACGTCTACAGAAAGGTATTCAAAAACCACGCAAATACACAGATGGTACAGTTCCATACAAGAATTTTTTTGTTCTTTTGACAGCAATGGGTGAACCCCAAACTCTCTCAGAGGCTCTTACAGATAGTAACTGGAGACCAGCTATGCAGGATGAGTATGATGCACTTATGACTAAGAATACCTGGCATCTTGTGCCACCAAATCCCAGATAAAATGTTATCGACTGTAAGTGGGTATATCGTGTCAAGAAACATGCTGACGGGACAATTGACAGGTACAAAGCTCACTTAGTTGCAAAAGGTTTCAAGCAACGGTATGGACTTGATTATGAGGATACTTTCAGTCCTGTTGTGAAAATTGCTACTATTCGTTTTGTTCTTGCTATATCAGTATCTCGAGGTTAGAGTTTCAGGCAGCTAGACGTAAAGAACACGTTCTTACATGGTGTTCTGGAAGAGGAAGTCTATATGAGACAACCACCTGGTTTTGAATCTTCCGCTGCTCCTACTTATGTTTGCAAACTTGACAAGGCTATATATGGTTTGAAACAAGCACCTAGAGCATGGTACTCTCGTCTCAGTCAGAAACTGCATATACTTGGTTTTACCCCCTCCAAAGTAGACACATCTTTGTTCTTATTTGACAAAGCAGGTATTACCATGTTCCTCTTGATTTATTTCGATAACATCATTGTTACAAGTTCCTCGAATTCTGCAATTTCTGCCTTGCTACACAGTTTAAGTACAGATTTTGCACTCAAAGATCTTGAAGATCTACATTTCTTTTTGGGCCTGGAAGTACATAAACAACACAGTGGTTTGCTTCTTAATCAAGAGAAATATGCTATGGACTTGTTAACTAGAGTTAATATGAATGATTGCACGCCTTGTCCAACACCACTCTCTAGTACAGAGAATTTGTCTCTTAATGATGGGTCTTTGCTTGGTCCGGAGGATAGTACTCGGTATAGAAGTATTGTTGGAGCTCTTCAATACTTGACCTTGATAAGACCAGATTTGTACTTTTCTGTTAACAAGGTGTGTCAGTTCTTGCATGCTCCAACTACCACGCACTGGTCTGCTGTTAAAAGGATATTGCGATATGTTCAGGGCACACGTACTGTTGGTTTGACTTTTCAGAAATCTTCATCTACACTTCTTAGTGCTTTTTCAGATGCAGACGGGGCAGGTGATTTTGATGATCGCAGGTCTACTGGTGGTTTTGCCATTTTCTTTGGTCCAAATCTTATTTCTTGGAGCTCTCGCAAACAACCTACTGTTTCACGTTCTAGTACTAAGCATGAGTATAAAGCCTTGGCAAATGCAACTACTGAGTTAATTTGGGTTGAAACTCTTGCATGAGAACTAGGTGTGACATTTCAAGAGAAGCCCTGCTTATGGTGTGATAATCTCGGTGCTACATATCTGTCTGCTAATCCGGTGTTTCATGCCCGCACTAAGCATATTGAGATAGACTTTTATTTTGTTCGTGAACGAGTTGCTAACAAACTACTTGATGTTAGGTTTATCTCTAGCAAGCATCAGTTAGCAGATGGTTTTACCAAAACCCTATGTACTAAGAAACTAGATGAGTTTCGCCATAATCTAAACCTTTCGAAGGTTTAGCTTAGGGGGGGGGGGTGTTAGAGTTGTTATCCTTATACGTATAGGATACGGAGTAGTACTCCGATCCTATACGTATACCCCCTTGTATGCAGCCACGTTGGGGGCTTTTCCCAACCTCTATAACACGTAACCGGTCACCCCACGCTGGGTAATGATCGTTCCCCCCTCCTACGAACATCAACAGCAAAAACAAAGAAACCCCTGTCATGACATTTCTCTTCAAACCGGTCATTTCAAGCCACCGTGCATCCACGATGTGTCACATAGCCTACGTTCGAGATGTTAGCATAAAACTACCAATTTACGGGCCAATTCCGGAAAACTACCACTTTACGTTCTGATCGCACAAAACTACCACATTGTGTTTTCGATTTCGCAAAAAATGCCCTGGCAAATGGGTCCCGGCTGTCAGTTTCAGTATCAATCTGTGTTCAATTTGCAATTAGTGTTTTTTGCAAAATCGAAAATGAAATGTGGTAGTTTTAGGAGATTAGAACGTAAAGTGGTAGTTTTCCGAAATTTCGCCCGTAATGTGGTTGTTTTATGCTAACATCTCCCTACGTTCAGCAGTACTGGCTCCATCTAGTGGGCACGATTGTTTAGTCGCCACGCGGCACAGACGAAGACCTGCTGTCAATTAATTACTACGGGGTAGTTTACAGATAATCGCATCGCACCAGCAGATTTGCAGTGTACAGAATGATCTGGATCACTTGTCTTCCCATGTTCATGTCCGGCCGGTGCAGTGACAAACATATTCGTTCATCATATCCTACGATTCCTCTCTGTGATCTCCAGCCTACTTGTGGAGGATAGATAACATTGTATATGGTTCACGGTCAAATCCTTGGGCAACTTAATTAATTTATGAGTCCATCTCTTGCCGGCCACACCATGTTCTTTCATGTGAGATCTGGGCCGGCGGTCAAGACAATACTAAGGGCATCTCTAGCAGATTCTTAAAATCGCCCTGGTTTGACGATTTCGGATGAAAAAATAGGTTAGACCTGAACCGGTAATAATTGCAGAAATCATTATTTTTAAATCTCATGTAAATCGGTCAGGCCTAGCGCCAGAAGCAGGAGGAAGCCGTTGTCGAGGTCGATGAAGACGAGGAGCTCGAGGTGGGGCTGCAAAAAAATTGAGATTAAACTCCAAGTTTTGTAAGTACAACATGGATGCATGCCCATGCATGCTGCATGTGCATGGGTGGAGGTCAAGTTTCAGTTTTTTTGGGCGCCCCATGGAAGCAGGAGATTGTTGCATGTGACTAGGTGATTTTGTGTCGTTTGTTTATCCAGACGCGTGAAAGGAATAATAACCAGAGGGGTCGATGACACAGATGGAGCCGCATCTCGAGCTAGCCCACATGCATCATTTCGTCTCCATCTTCAATTCGTTTGTTCAGTTTCAGTCCTACAACTTGGGGAGGGAATAGCCAGCTTGCCGAGAGGGCATGTGTCGGGCGAGTGATCTATACCTCCAACGGGTCAGACTTGCGAGTGATTACGCCAACATGGAACGCAACATCAAGGGAGGAGATGTCCTTGAACAGTATGGTCAAATCGTCAAGGAGATTACTTCCTCAACACTAGCTTTCCATAGTTTTGATTTCACTCATGAAAATCTACTGTCTAATGTTGAAGCCGATGACTTAGCTAAAAGTTCATTGTATCTTAGTGTGGGACGCCATGTTTGGCTCCAAGGTCCACCCATTGGTGTTTGTACAAATATTCTGAACGTTTGAATAAAGGGTGGAAAACTCAAAAAAAAAAAAAAACCCGAGGACAAGCTCTCAGCCATGGATAAAACCCTATTTTTTTTGTCGCACACGTGCTTCCAAAATGTTGTAGGACCGTGGGATTTGTCTTGTCAGGGCATCTCCAACAATGTCCATTTCATCGTAAGATAGCGTGCCAACTCAGCTAAAATCCCACGTGGCATAATAATAATGAGGTGAGAGAATATGAGTTGCATGATATGCAACCAACAAGGTAACACGTATGCCAAGATACTTTTTTCTTTGGACCCACTAAATTAACTATATGATTTGTTAGATTGTACTACTTTACCAACAACTCTATCAACAAACTATTGGGATAATTGTATGATACATTGTTTGTTGATGAGTTAGACTATTATCATATGGGTTTATCTTACAACCTATTAAAGATGCCCTCATTGGAGTGGTACATCAAAAGGAGAGAGAGTCCAGTAAGGAAAAAGGCGAAAAGCCCATTGGGCCCAACACTTCTCCCTTCGCAGCATTGTCCCCACGAACAGAACAATATGTTTTTTTATCTCTCTAAAAATAAAATCAACTCCGTAAAAAGAAAGAAAGAGTCAATACTGCGTCTTCATGAAAGAAATGCACGATTCTCTATTAGAAAAAAAGAAGATAAAAAGGAGCGCAGGACCCGACGGTTTTCAGGTGCCTAGCGTCTTCATGGCCGGCGTTCAGACGCTTCATGAAAGAAACAGAGAATCCGTATGTATGAAAATAGGAACTCTGAAGCTGGACGTATGAGCCATTTTTAAGCTCAGTTTGGCAGCTAGGCTAAGATTAGAAGAGCTACTCCGTACTAGCTCATCTGGCAAAAAACAAAGAAACCCCTGTCATGACATTTCTCTTCAAACCAATCATTTCAACTTTCAAGCCGCCGTGCATCCAGGATGTTTCACCTTGTACATTGCTACATGGCCTACGTTCAGCAGTACTGGCTCCATCTAGTGGGCACGATTGTTTTAGTCGCCACCCTAATTAACGGCACAGACGAAGACCCGCTGTCAATTAATTACTACGGAGTAGTTTACAGATAAGAGCAAGTTCAATAGTAGAGCTAGCAGATGGCTATAAAAAATTGTCACGTCATCTATAGCCAACTATACAGCCAACATGTACAATAGTGAGTTATAAAAATGTGTTACTTTATTAATATATGGCCCACCTTTCACTCTCACAAGGTGCCTAGGAGCATGTGCTGCAGTTAGCTCTTGCATGAGAGGCCACACCTCTTCTCTCTTCTATTCTCTCTCTTCCATGTCATTACAAAGATATTATTCTAATCCTTATAGCCCGCTTACATAAGCTTATTGTACTTGCTCTAATCGCATCGCATCGCACCAGCAAATTTGCAGTAGGATCACATGTCTTCCCATGTTCTTGTCCGGCCGGTGCAGTGACAAAAATATTCGTTCATCATATCCTACGATTCCTCTCCGGCCGTGATCTCCAGGCTACTTGTGGACGATAGATAACATATATGGTTCACGGTCAAAACCTTGGGCAACTTAATATACGAGTCCAATCTCTTGCCAGCCACACACCATGTTCTGTTATGTTAGATCTGGGGTGCTAAGAGCATCGGTAGCAGATTCTTAAAACCGCCCTGATTTAACGATTATGGACGAGAAAAGTTTCGACCTGATCCGATAAGACTTTGCAGCAATCATATTTTTTCTTTTTCACATCTCGTGTATATCGACCCCTAAGAATCTCACGTCGGCGGTACCTCTAGGCGCAAATTTACGGTTGGGAAAGTTTTAGGCCAAACCGTCCTCCGACTTGCTAGAATCCCCCGGAAAATTGATTCCGCCACGACGATGACGATCCTATTCTAGCCAAATCGATGCCAATCTCTAGCCAGCCACCCTAATTCTGACTGAGTTCCGGTCGAATCCGGCAGCTAGCTACGGTAGATGAGGAGTCGGATGTCGGACACGGAGTCGATTTTCAGTGCGCGAGGGAGTACGTGGCGGCGAGGAACCGATGGTCGAGGACGGACGCGCTAGAGCATGGAGGGGCGCGAGGTGTATTGGCGGGTCGGCCTAGCGGCAGAAGCAGGAGGCAGCCATTGTCGAGGTCGATGAAGACGAGGAGCTCGAGGTGGGGCTGGAAAAAAATTGAGATTAAACTCCATGTTTTGTAAGTACAACATGGATGCATGCCCATGCTCAAGTTGCAGCTTTTTTTGGCGCCCCATGGAAGCTGGAGATAGTTGCATGTGACTAAGTGATTTTGTGTCGTTTGTTAATTAACAAGAGGGGTCGATGACACAGATGCCGCGTCTCGAGCTAGGCAGGGAACAGCCAGCTTGCTGGGAAGTGGGAATTAATCGATTGTAAAAGGCTGCGCCGAGACACCACAGGAGGCACGTGCAGCATGCCCCTCTTACGTGGCAACCTAAACCCACACAAGTTGCGTGTGTCACCTACCACGCTTGCCAGCACGTACATACGCAACGGCTTCTTTCCAGAGCCAATTTTGGTCATCTTTTGCAGCTGCCCATGACAGAGACAACAAGGTGCCTTTTTTTTTTCTTTTTCTTTTTCTTTTTTTCTGAACCGGGATAGGCCCTGCATATTGTAAAAAGGACCCGCCAAGAGACAGAGAAAACGCCATCGAGTCCTCCGACACCGACAATCTTCAGTGGACTGTTTTATCGGCCTTCTTCTCCGGCACCGGGGACGAGACCACTTGGTCCAGAAGAAAAAGTTGTGCGCCACCATCCATGCATCCATCAAGGGGCCTCCTCATGGAGGTTGAACATGCGGCAGCCAAAGCTGTCGGCGATGATTGGAGCTATCTGAGTCGGCGGCCAAACTCGAGCCGCCGATGTACATCCCCAGCCTCGTGTTTGGAGCACCACCTCCACGAGTCCATAAGCGGGACGTTGCCCACCCTAGCCACCAACCGGCCAGACGAAGTGCAATCAACATAGCCCTGTTAGAGCATGACACCCTGCGCTGCACATGGACGGGAAGGGGAGGGAAAAGAGCCCCACGACTTCCAACGCTGACATAGCTTAGGGTAGGATAGGCGGGAGGGCACGGGAGATAGGCGCAATAGTACGAAGCATTTTTTTTTCCCGAAGAGGACTTACAACCTTCAACACCAACCACCTACGTTTAGGTGGTCATATCACACGAAGAGCACCACCACCACAAAAACAAAAGGCGGAAGGAGAACAGAGCCCCGCACTAGTTGTCGGCCGTGAGGGCTTTGCCCGCCAGCGGCGGACGATCGTATGGTCGTAGGGGAGAAGCAGATAGACGAGAGCATGCTCGGAGGGTAGAATGGCGAAGCATAACAGTTCCCATCCGTGTGGTCCGAAGACGAAACGGGTGGCGATAGGCGGGTAATTTCCCACAGAATTATGCGTTTAAAAGCAAAATCCACCCGGAGGTTTATGTGGAACAAGGAAATTCCAGCTGCACGTGGGACGACTATTCCGGGCAATTTGGTACTCATATTTACATGTCAAATGAAGAGGGGAAAAACCACCATAAAAGCACCTTAAGAAGTCGAGAAAATTGCTTATATACCACTTACAAATGCTTCAATGTCTCATTTGCCATCAAACAAAGCCTTTGTGCTTATATACCAAACACAAAGCAATATTTGTGCTTATTTGCCATCACCGTCAAGTCCATGTCATCACTTCCGTTGGTCACTCGTGGGGTCGGAATAGAAAAGAGAGAGAAAAAAGAACCAGTACCATGCTAGTTTGGCCGAAGCCTAGCTCCGAGAAAGTTACTGGAAGTAAGCCAAGGATGTGCACCGTCGAGGACTTCGAGGTCGTGCGTGTCGACGTCAAGGCCGACCGCGAACTAGGCTGGTTCATGTGGCCCGGCGCGTCGACGTGGGTGCCCATGTGGCACTCCATCCGGAGCTCCGACAGTTTGTAGTCCGAGCTGTCCTCCATTGACGCCTTAAGCCCCACCAGGGGCGCGAACGCGGGAACGTCGCCATGACCGCCCGGTACGCATGCATGGTGTCCACGATGCACCCGCCGCCGTACTCTTCCGAGCCTGGGCCATGGCGCGCCCCATCGCCCAGCTCCAGGCCGCAGGTGTCGGCCTCCGCGCCCGCGTACCCCGGGTGCGCGTCACCGTCCGCCGTTGCGAGAGCGTGGCGCGCCAGAAGGAGGAGGGTGAGTGCTGACCGTACGACCGTTCTTTCAAGCTGGGATATGTGGACTCTGGGGAGTGATTCTTACTAGAAATCTACTCCCACTCCAAGTAAGTACGAGTACTATTAATCTTCCTTGATTCCTGGTGGTCGATTCAACACAGGATAGGGGCCAGGAGGCTGCCGATAAGTACACACAGAGTTCAGTTGACTGAGAGGGCTGGAGACGCAGCAGCATCCAAGCGCGGCGGTGACAAGGGCCGGGGACCCGACGGCGAAGTTCACCATGGCGAGCTCGGTTGTGCGGGGAGTCGGTATGCAGCGAGTCAGATGCGACTTTTCTTCTCTCTTTTCTATTCTGACCGCACAAGAACTAACGGAAGAGATGACATGGACTTGACGGTGATGGCAAATAAGCATAAAAATTGCTTTGTGTTTGGTATATTAGCACAAGGGCTTTGTTTAATGGCAAATGAGACATTGAAGCATTTGTAAGTGGTAAATAAGCAATTTTCTCTAAGAAGTCCTAGGCAAGTTTTTGGCAGAACAAACCCCCCTAAAATAATCCATTTCCACCCCTCCGAGAAAAAAGTCCACCACATCCGTGCCTATTAAACCTGGAACCAAATCCAAGCCGCCTGCAGCCACCATTACTGTTCCTCCGTTCAGTCCCCTCATCCGGCGGATTATCCCCTCTCTCTCTCATTTACTGAGCTGAGCCTCCAGAGTGGAGGAGGAAGAAGGAATTGATTGCTGCTGATCCGGCCGGCCGGCGGGACCAATAAATTCCCTGCACTCGATCATAATCATGGCTGCCGCAACGAGGCGGGCCGCCTCCTCGCTCGTCTCCCGCTGCCTGCTCACAAACAGGGCCCCTGCTGCTGTCCCCTCCGCGCTCCGCAGGCCAGGTAAGTCGACTCAATTCATTGCTCCAGCTACGGCGCCTCCTCCGTATCTTCAGACAGACTGCGGCAGTATTTGTACAGGTTTTATGTATGCTTTCTTTCGAGTTACAGTTTCTTTCCTTGGGGTACTCGATGGATTTGATCTTTGCGTTCTTCTGGCCATGGCTGGGATCCAGATCTGATGGTCCCAATCCCCGTCACTAGCACTAGTATCATCTTAATCGCTGCCCACTAGTTTAACTAGTAGTAATTAATTTATTTTCTTGGCTCACGCTGAATCACTCATATTTCCTAGTTCATGGGACTTTTTATCGTATTTTATTTTTCCTGCGCTGTTCCTCGCAACAACTAGTATGTCCAAGTAGCGTGCCGCCATCAGTGAGTCAAGCAGCTCGGACGTTTCCCCTTCGGTGTGCTCTGGAGATAAGATCTTCGCCAGACATGATAAGATATGTACTAGTACCTGTCTTTTCTCCTCCGGTCGTTTTCGGAGCCAGCCGTGGAATTCTCTGCCAACTATCTATGCTGCTCCTCTGCGATGGATAGGAACAATCTTATGCGATCTAGCACGACTGTAGTAGTAGTACTACTACTAATTTTCAACGCAACTCCCCAAAATAGATAATGAGGTGTTGACAGGGTAAACCATTGTATAAGCACCTGCGGTTTATGCTTTCTGGAATGAATGGGAAAATGGGAATTAAAAAGGGTGAGATGTCTGCCAAAGATGGTACTAGTGATCTGCCAACACCAACCTCAACATCTGAATACTGTGGGTGGACACATCATGTTTGGACATGTTTTCTTGCATTTCTTCCTGCCACAAGATCTCATCCAACCACAACACTCAACAGATCATCCATGACTGGAGCTGAACAAACTTTGCTTATATTTTTGGAAATCACATCATCTGTTCACACATTTATTAGCGAGCTGCTAGTACCTTCCGAGACTGATGTGCCTTAACTCTGCCCTGCAGATGCCGCACGTGGACTGCTGCCAGGACTCCTTCAGAGGTTCGGTACCGCGGCGGCAGCAGAGGAGCCCATCTCGCCCCCTGTCCAAGTGCGCGACACGCAGCTCCTCATCAATGGCAAATTCGTCGATGCTGCATCCGGTACGTCACTCCAGCTCAGCTACTCCTGATGTAGTAATGTGGCTGGATCCATAGGGCCACTTCGGTGGCCTTCAGCCTTTTATCAGCTCAGCTATTGATGTAGTATTCCCTCAAAAAAAAAAAAAAAATCTACTGATGTAGTAATGTGGCTGGATCCATAGGGCCATTACAGTGGCCTTCAGCCTTTTATTTTCCCCTCATCTCTTAGGTTCTTGTTGATGAGTCCAACACCACTGACAATTCACAATGTGCATCTGCGTCTCATCAGGCAAGACCTTCCCCACTCTGGATCCTCGCACCGGCGAGGTGATTGCCCACGTGGCCGAAGGCGACGCCGAGGACATTGACCGTGCGGTTGCCGCGGCACGCAAGGCGTTCGACGAAGGGCCATGGCCCAGGATGACTGCATACGTAGACGCTTCACCTTGTCACCCCTGTTGCTTGCTGTTGTAGTGTGATGTTCTCAAGTCATGCTCATGGACAGTTGGGAATTTTATCCTCTGCAGGAGAGGTCCAGGATCCTTTTCCGTTTTGCTGATCTCGTAGAGAAGCACAATGATGAGATCGCTGCGCTGGAGGCGTGGGACAACGGCAAGCCGTATGAGCAGGCCGCCAAAATTGAAGTGCCCATGGTTGCCCGACTTATGCGGTACTATGCCGGTGAGCACTTTACCTCCTTACACTAACAACTAACAAGCAGTGCAATGCAAGAAAGTTAATCTATATTCTGTACTGATAAGGATTCTGTTTCTGCCGAAATATCCTGCAGGTTGGGTTGACAAGATCCACGGGCTAATCGTGCCGGCTGACGGGCCGCACCATGTTCAGGTGCTTCACGAGGCCATCGGTGTCGTGGGCCAGATCATCCCATGGAACTTCCCACTTTTGATGTATGCCTGGAAAATTGGCCCTGCTTTGGCCTGTGGGAACACTGTTGTTCTCAAGACTGCAGAACAAACTCCGCTATCTGCCCTCTATGTTTCTAAGCTGTTGCAGGAGGTAGGTGGCATGGACGTTTCATAGTTTTATGTTTTAAGAAAATTATGCCCAGTTATTCCTGCCAATCATTTAGTTACCGCACTTATCAAAGGGGCAATGGGCTTTGATTGACCTGCTAACCTTTCTGAATTTTATAAGTAAATTGTTGTTGGATTGTGTACTGTTGAGATTAGAAGGTGTGAAATTAGTTTACCACAACCTTCTTGAATAGGTGGCATAATAGCAACTCTATCTATCGGGTGATCTATGAAAGCTCAGTGGTATTTTACAAAAGTTGCTTATTTGCTGCACAGTGATCAAATGCAACATGAATCCAAATGGTGGTAGTAATTGAATTATGGAGATCATACAAGATCCAGTTGATTCAAAATTCAGTGCATTGAGTTGCTCTATGTAGTTCTTTTTTCCTAGTGTAGCTTGTGTAGGACACAAATGCATTTCTGTCAATGTGTCTAATCCTGCAAGAGCATAAGAATCGTTTTTATTTCATTATTAGTCTGCAAGTAATACTTCTGGGGGTCCTGAAAGTGTTACTGGATTTAACCGATCAGAGCTCACATGATTACACAGGCTGGACTCCCTGACGGTGTCCTGAACATTGTTTCTGGTTATGGCCCTACTGCTGGGGCTGCCCTTGCTAGCCACATGGATGTTGACAAGGTAAACCTATGCTTTCTACGATTTTAACATCGTTGATATTGACCAGAAAATCTATGCAGTATGCGTGGTTCTATGATTCAAACATGTAATCCAAATTTCTCCGTATACTATATGAAGGTTGCATTCACTGGATCAACCGATACTGGCAAAATTATTATGGAGTTGGCTGCACGGAGCAATCTTAAGGCAGTGACACTGGAGCTAGGAGGCAAGTCCCCTTTCATCGTCATGGATGATGCTGATGTTGACCATGCTGTCGAGCTCGCACATTTCGCGCTGTTCTTTAACCAGGTACCCATTGTTTTATGGTCATCAAAATAAGCATGAAAACCGATTAATATGTATGTAAACAGTGAGTCATTTTTTGCTTCTTCCTAAATGCGTATCTTGCCTTATGAATTTCTAAGGGACAATGCTGCTGTGCTGGGTCTCGCACATTTGTGCATGAGCGTGTTTATGATGAGTTTGTTGAGAAGTCCAAAGCTCGTGCTGCGAGGCGTGTAGTTGGTGATCCATTCAGGAAAGGTGTTGAACAGGGCCCTCAGGTACATGTTGTTGCTCCCTGATCAGGCTACTTTTTTTTTACCACATTTCCCTCTGGAAAAAGTTAGATAGTACATTAGGAGAGATAAGTGAATTCACACTTTTCGACCCATCTTTAACCTTGCAAATTCTCTTTGTCTCTAGATTGATGATGAGCAATTCAAGAAGATCCTGGGCTACATTAAGTCAGGTGTTGAGAGTGGAGCCAATCTCGTGACTGGTGGCGACAGGTTAGGTGACAAGGGATACTACATCCAGCCGACAGTTTTTTCGGATGTGCAGGTGAGGTTAATTTGCTTAACCATTGTAAACTATGATGCATTCTCTGCTATAACATAGGCGACATGTGCTTAACACATTAATTATATGGTTGTTTTAGGATGGCATGAAGATTGCTCAAGAGGAGATATTCGGGCCTGTCCAGTCTATCCTCAAGTTCAAGTGAGTTAACATCCTGTTGATATCTCTGTTTTATCTAATGCTCTGAACAGTATCTATGTGACCAAGATTTAATTTGAGAACTGTAAAGTAACAACTGGGATTCTGTTGCTCTGCTTCAACAGTGACCTGAATGAGGTGATCAAGAGGGCGAACGCGAGCCGCTACGGACTGGCTGCTGGCGTTTTCACCAATAACCTGAACACGGCCAACACCCTGACGCGCGCGCTCAGGGCCGGGACGGTCTGGATCAACTGCTTCGACATCTTCGATGCCGCGATCCCCTTTGGCGGGTACAAGATGAGCGGCATCGGCAGGGAGAAGGGCGTGGACAGCCTGAAGAACTACCTGCAGGTCAAGGCGGTGGTCACCCCAATCAAGAACGCCGCGTGGTTGTGATCAGCACACGCCTATATGTATGATCCTCTTTACACGTTGGAGAGCATGAACGCCCACGACAAGGGATGAAAAAACAAGATGATGATGACGAGGAGGAGGATCTCTAATAAAGCTTTTGCCCTAGCGTCCATGGGGCAGCCGTCTTCTCTAATAAATCTGAAATGTGATTTGTTTTTCTCTGTCAACCGTGACAAGACATATATGTGCTGTAGCAACAGTATGTTTATTAATTATTCTTCTCGTCTTATTTGAGGTCTTGGTACAAAATTAGAAAAAATGTTCACCCATAATTCTTGTCATTCTATATGTTCACGAAGTATTTTCACGGGAAGCTGGCATTTTGTGTGGTTTACGTAAAAAGGCAAAGTTTGGTGATAAAATAATCTTTTTGGAGACATTTTTTTACACGATGCAAAGAACGTCTATTCTTGATGACATGACTTTGCAAAGACATAGAATGTGAAGATGAGCAGTGAGGCTCATCATAGACATGTTCCCTTGACGACGACATGCATTGTATTCTTGATGAGAAGGAATCATTATTCAAAATATAAAAAACTTGCAAATATAATTTCTAAAGGCTATTCTTTGACACTTTTAGCACCCATTTTTGGCAAGCCATCGTTTTGGGCAAGGAAGGCCCGCAGGCGAATAGGGGCCAGGCGGACACGTTTAGTTTTGAGCCAGCGGGTTTGAGGAGCAAATTGTCCAGCTTCGTGGATGTGGCGTGCTCCGACTGGAGCTGGAAGCTGGGATGTTAGGCGTGGAATAACCAAAGATGCTACAAGCGGGACTACCGGAGCAACGTCAAAACATGGGCCACCTTAGCCAAAAGCCCACAAGAAAGCCCGCTCAATATGTAGGCAAGGAAGTTTTCGACTTCAAAACGGAATGACGAGGCGGCTTCACAAGGAGTTGTGCGGGTCTAGTAGGAAGACCAAGGAGGATTTTTCTCGTTTGACCGCTATAATTTGTCTTGGATACTAATCTTGTAATGCGTAGAGAGTTCAAATCTTGTATGAGAAAGACCAACCGCATCATATATATGTGAAAGGTGATGGCCGACACAAACGACACATCAATACAACCTACCTTTTACGCTCAACCCTCTTTACAACGACGACACGCGGGCAGGGAGGAATTCCCGGAATCCGCAGACGGTGAGCAGTTCTCCAACGCAGCGGCGGGAGCGGCAAGGTGTCACTTAGGGCATCTCCAGCCGTTCGCCCTCCCCCCCCCCCCCCCCCCCCCGGTTTCAGTTCGGCGCTTTTTAGCGATAACGCCGCCCCACACCAAAACCTTGGGGGGCGATTTTACCAGCCGTTCGGCGACCCAGAAAAGAGAACGGCGATAGAATTTAAAACTTTCTTTTCCCGCCCCAAAAAATAGAGCCCGAGTTCGGCGATCACGGCAACCATAGTTTGGGCAATCATATTACAAAAAAGCCAAGATGACGGGAGATGCATCCTCCAGATCGACGGCGGGCGCGGCATCCTTGTCGACGACAGGCGCGTCATCCTCCAGATCGACGACCGGCTCGGCATGTTTGTCGACGACGGGCGCGGCATCCTCCAGGTCGAAGTGCGTGCTCGTCGGCGCGGTGGTGTAGCTAGTGCCACCAGACGACGTAGTCGGGGCCGGAGCCGGGCTGATGTCGCTAAGGTTGAGGGTGCACTACGCCAGGAACCAAGCTCTCACCTTGGGGGTCATCGGGGGGGTCGCCCCCCCCCCCCCCCCCGTGAGGAAGGCGAGGTCGTTGTTCCTCTTCTTCGCCGCGGTGCCAGTCCTGAGGAGGTCGATCTTCACCTGCGAGTTGGCCATGAGCGCCGCCCATCTCTGCTTGGCGACCTCCTCCCTCTTGCCGGCCTGGGCCTGGGCGTCGGCGATGCAGGTTTCGATGGACGCCTGGAGCTTTGCCGCTGCCGGCGCGCCGTCCCTTGCCAACTTGGCTTTCTTGTGCCCCATCGGCGGACGTCCTTCGGGCGCACACGCAGCCACCGCGTCGGGAACGTACTCCTTGCCCTTGCCGATCGACCGCCGCACCTCCGCCCACTTCTCGCACCCCTCGATGACGACGAAGACGTGGAGGAACTTGAAGTCGGAGCCATCGTCGTTCTTGTACGCCTCGAGCATCCAGACGATCTCCATTTCATGATTGGCGCCGCTCTGCGGCCTCATCGAGATCTCCTCCTGGATGCCGTGCCACTTGTTGCAGGAGGCCTGGATGTTCGCCCAATGGTTCGCCATGGCCTTCTGGCCGTGGTCGGTGACGCATGAGGCGAAGTAGGGGTCGATCATCCGGCGCTCGTCGTACGCAGTCTTCACCCGCTTTCAGTAGTTGTCAACGTGCTGGTTGGCGCCGACGATCGGGTCTATGCTGATCGTCCTCCACGCCTCGGCGAGGAGGACATCCTCCCTGTTCGCCCACTTGATGCGAGGCTCGACGGGGGGCGGGGGGTGCCTTGGGTTCCTTGCGGGGACGGCCAGGACCACGGCGCTTTCGGCCTTCGCCGGCGGGATCTGCCCCCTCTGGCGCTACCGGCGTCTCGTCCACCTTGTCGTCGCCACCCTGCGCCTCCGTCGCCTGCGTGCCGGTAGAGCATCCTTCGCCGTAGTCACCATCGAGCCGGCCACGATGATCTCCTTCATGTAGCTGTTGTCCTGGGTCTGCAGTCCGGCCATGATCGCACGGCGGTGGGACGGGGAAGCTGCGTAGCCCGGCGAGGCGCCATACATCATCGGCGGATGGTAGGGGAAGGTGAGGTTGGGGTTGAAACCGCCCAGGGGGTCGCCTTCGACGAACCACGCATACGTCGGGTGCGGTGACGGACGTGGTGACGGCGACGGCGACTTCTTCTATCCGGCGAAGATGGGGCCGAAGCTGGTCTTCTGCTTGACGAGCGGCGTTGTGGCTTCGACCGGAGTAGGCGCCTCATCCGGCGCCAGCTTATCCTCCTCCTCCTCCTCCTCCTCCTCCTCTTCCTCGGCGGCGGTCTGCTCATCCGCCTGCAGCTGCGCCATCAACTGCCTCTGCCGCTGCGCCGCCTCCCTCCTCCGGCGCTTGACGTTGGCCCTTGACAGGCGCGTCCCCTCGGTGGTCCACGACTTGTTGGTCATGCCGGGCGGCTTCTCCTTCGGCGCTCTCGGCTTGCGCGGTTTTTTGCCAAGCTCGGAGGTCGCGGGAATGGATACGTTGACGGCGGCGGCGCGGGGTCCTGTGAATCGGGCGGGAGCCATGGCGTCTAGATCTCGGGGTGGGTGGCAAATGACGGGAATGGAGTGGGGGGAGAGGTACATGAGGGGGGAAAGTGGAGGGAAATCGTCTTCCATCGCCGACATCTCTGGCCCACGCACGTATTTCGCCCCCCCCCCCACCAGGCCGAACCCAGCGCGAAAAACGCCGCTTGGGGGGGCTCTGGGGGTGACGGTTGGAGATGCCAAATGTGATCGATTTTTTCTGGCAAACCGTTCTATTATTAAACTAGGACAGTGGCGAGGAGTATATACAGGGCTCGTCGATGACGTGTGGCGCGTGGGAGAAAGGCGATAAACCTCTACACTGGTTGAATGGATACCGAGAAGGCAATTTGGAACTGCGCATGACTAATTTAGTTTACACCGTTATAACCAATTCTCTATTATATGTTATTAATTAATAAAGAAGATTGTTTGATGATCTGTAAGTTTTATGTAGCAAGCTGCTGCTTCTAATAATATCCTCTCTTAAGACGTGCGCACACGATCTAGGGTAGTTAAGCCCGCGGCGTGAGTTGGCAGCTGCTAGCATGCACTGTGATCATCGATGGATGAATTCTGCACTACTTGTTAGCACGATATGGTACTCTGGGACATTACATGATTGAGTTCATGGCAAAAGAGAGGGCCAGGACTAACTAATCATGTCCTCCAAGTGCCTATAAACAGGACACTTAGCTATCTGCACCCACATCATCCATCTCAAGCTAGGTAGCCACCAACGAAAACTTGGCAGTCGCCAGCTTCGACCGTCCGCAAGCTCTTGCCATGGCTTCCAGCTCCCCGCTCAAGATGGCTTCCCTTCTCGTGCTGGTCCTCTTCGCCGGACAGCTGCTGCTGACGGCTACGCCGGTGGCGGCTGCTCGGGCTGGCGGTCTCGGCGCCCGGAGCCTCATGGGGATCGACGAGACCCTCTGCCCCGACGAGACCTGCCAACTGTCATGCTTCCGTGCGTGCTTTGCTATGTGCCTTGTGCATTACAAGGATGATGTGTACTGCAACCGAATTTCCCCCGGCTATTGCGGGTACTGATCTGGCCGGGCGTCAACATCTGTTCTTGCTTAATTTCCATTTATCTTGTACCTGTAAAAATATCTCTTCCATTAAAGAGATCAATTTCACTCACCTATTTCTCTTTGTCCTGTTTACTTTTCGCATATGTGTTTGTTTGCTGCGTGTACGGCTAATTCGACTACACTCTGATTCCACGCGGTTAGACCGGGCTCGTCGGCAAAAGTTACGGAATGAAAGAAGAGAATAAAATTAGTGTAAACTGACCTACTAGCATGGATACAAACCTCGGCTTGGATAAAAAAAAACCCGGCTCCGATTAGCTTTGTGTAGGACCGACATTTTACTGCAAATATCACAAGAAGCAGCGGAAAGGTCCCTTCCTTAATTTCCTAAGAGAGCCGTAGGCTTATCATTAGGCTTAGCGGACCTTCTGTTTATTTCCTATTTGACTTTGATGAAGAGGACAATATAAACCACCTGTAAATAATTACAGGATTTTTCCCGCCACTGTGAGCTTGGTCCACAACTCCACATTACAGGCTGTGTATTTCAAATTTCCAGCGCGCGTTGTTGCATGGGTGTCTCATGGGCCTATCTTGGTTCGAATATGGCCTCAAGGCCCAAAATTTCAATATATAGCCCATATGCTCTGGTTTGAGTATAAAATTCGAAAAATATAAAAAATATGTCTAAAAAAATATTAAAATGTATGTTGGGATATGCCAAACACGGTATCACCGGCATTGGTAAAAGCCAGCCTGCTAGGGTGGCCCAAAAGGGTGACAAGGCTTTGTTGGGTGGCTAACGAACCGCATGGACAAGGCCTAGTCAGGCATTGAGGAATCCAAGACGAAGCCACAGTGAGTTACTAGCTTGTAGAAGAATGTCATGTCTTAGCTAGAATTAGACTAGTACTCTAGCCTTATATATGTAAGACTTTCCTCTATAGTTCATTGTCTCTCTCGACTATTCGGAAGCTGAATCTTAGAGTTCACCTGAAAACAGCTATTAGTATGTTAGAAATCTCGACGACCAAGATCTTTCTCTCTCCGAGGAGGCTGAAAGCACTAATATGCAGTTTGTCTCGGTCGCGGATATAGATACTGGCTCCTAGACATTTGGATCTGAACCCGAGTCCATCCTTCAAGCTTCACAAGAAAAGGTGGACTCAGAAACCGGATCTACCTCCAACATGACAGTCCATGGGGAGACAGATTCGATGAAGGATACTTGAGAAATAAAGTAAAAAAAAACTCACTGGCGATGGCACCACCAGCAGCATGGCCAAGATACATGTGGCGGATGTAGCTGGCATGTCGGGAGACGGAAGCAGCGAATATGCAGCCAAGGCCAAAGAAGTGGACGAGACTAGGAACAAATCTACTCCACCAAAGAAGCCTGAAGACTCAGGTGTATTTGCATTTTCACCCCCTCCCCCAAAGTAGCGAATCAACCCGCACTCCTCCACTAAGAGGTTCACCCAACCCCACCCTCCCCAACCCCCCACATGTAACCCTAACCCTAATTATACCGCCCCGTCCGGTTGTCCCCATCCCGGCCTGGAATTCGAGCCGAACCGAGCCAGCTCGGCTCGCTCAAACTCGGTCAACTAACGAGTCGAGCTCGACTTAAGTTCAGAATCAAAACTAGGCTCAGCTCGGTAAACTCACGAGTAGCAATTTTGTAAAATTTTAAAAAGTAAATATTATATATGCAATTATTTTTACTTATTTGGACATGTATAATGAAATCTATCACAGTAATCAATAAAAATCTGTTACCATGATATAATTTGTAGTCAATAAACTACAATAGTCAAGAAAACTTGTTCACATAAACAAGAATATCATTTGCCAATCTTTTCACCGAGTTAAACGAGTACTCGGTAAAGTCGGCTCGTTTAGTTTGAACTTGTTTACTGTCAAAAACGAGAACACAGCTCGGCTCGTTTACCAACGAGTTCGATCCGAGTCGAGTCGAGTTGCGAGCTACTTGTTTAGCTCACGAGTTTTGAGTTGTAATTCCAGCCCAACCCATCCCCATCATATTTCTATTTCATTTCATCTCAATGAAAAAATGTTGAATATTCTTGGAAGATATATTATGTGGATTTTTTTGACCGGAATATGTCTTGTCGGTTTATTCCGCAATTATTATGTGAGTATTTTCTGTGAAGTTTTTGGTTAAACCCGTGTTAACTATGTATTGAATTAACTCTGGTTGTAACGAAATGTGAAGAGAGAGCCGGAGTGTAAAAAAAAAAACCCTAGAAAGCTAAGGGGCCTTGCATTTTCTGTCAGTATCCATTGAAGAAGATACTGAAATCTACTGATAAAATTCGCATTGTTCCGTCTGCTCAAGATATGGAAATTTGGGCGTGTCATGCTGCATATATCACAGCTCAGCTCGTACATATTGAGGGATCAGAATCTGATCCTGGGGCGTCGAAAGCGACAATAATGCTAAAGTTGTTGGGGGCATCTGATACCTGCAGCAGCAGCTGACCGCCTCCATTTAGTTTCCATCTAAACAAGCGGCGAGCAGCAGACCACGTACACCACACTACGTCACTACCCGGCTACCGGCTCGCTCGCTGCACTCATCAATGGCTGCTCCCTGGCCGCTCCGTCACGTGGCCATGCTCCCGTTCATGGCCAGGGGCCACGCCATGCCGCTGCTCCACCTCGCGCGCCTCCTCCTAGCCCGCGGCCTCGCCTCCGCTGTTACTTTCTACACCACCACGCGCAACGCGCCCTTCATCCGCGCTGGGCTCGCCGGCCTCGCCGACGCCGCCTCCGTCGTCGAGCTCCCCTTCCCCTCCGGGTCATACGACGACGGCCCACACAGCACCGACGAGCTCCCGTCCTCGTCCGTGTCCGACTTCCTCGGCCTCCTCACCGCGGCCACGACGCTCCGTCCGGTCTTCGCCGCCGCGCTCGCGGCGGCCCAGCCCGCGCCGGACCTGCTTGTCCACGACGGGTTCCTCCTCTGGGCAAAGGGCGTCGCCGACGAGCTCGCCCTCCCGCGGCTCGTCACAGTCGGCATCGGGGTCTTCGCGTCCTATGTCACCGGGGCGGTCGTGACGCACAGGCCCCACGCGCGCGTCGGCTCGCCGTCCGAGCCGTTCCCGGTCCACGGCCTGCCTGGCCTCCGACTCACCAAGGCCGACCTCCACCCGCCGTTCGACGACCCGGAGCCCGCCGGCCCGCACTGGGACATGGTGTGCGAGAGCTGCAGCGTCATGGAGACCAGCAGCGGCGTCATCGCCAACTCATTCGACGGGCTCGAGTCGGTGTACGTGGACCGTCGGACCGTTGTGCCTGGCAGACGGTACGGCGGTCCAGACCATGGACGACCTTGACATCTCCGACTGGCTTGACTCGAGGCTCGCCATGGGCCGGCCGGTTCTCTATGTCGCATTTGGGTCGCAGGCCGAGCTGAGCCGGGCGCAGCTAGAGGAGATCGCCGCCGGGCTGGACCGCTCCGGCCTGGAGTTCCTATGGGTGGTTCGGTCCAAGTGGTTCACCGCCGAGGACCGGTTCACAGACCGGTTCGGCGACAGGGGCAAGGTGGTTGAGGGGTTCATCGACCAGCTCGGAGTGCTAAGCCATGACTCCGTCAGAGGATTCTTCACACACTGCGGGTGGAACTCGGTGCTCGAGAGCATCACCATGGGTGTGCCAATACTGGCGTTTCCGATGGCGATCGAGCAGAAGCTCAACACGAAATTAGTTGTCGACGTGATCCACATCAGGCTTAGAGTTAGGCCGAGAGATGATGTAGACAAGACGGGCGAGGGATTAGTTATGAGTGGAGACATTGAGGTGTTGGCAAGAGAGTTGATCTGGGGAGAGGAAGGGAAACACGCCGCTACTCTCGGAGTCTTCTAGAGAGGCGATGGACGTAGGTGGGTCCTCGTTTGAAAATTTAGCTCAAATGGTACGTGAGGTCAATCAGACACCTTGCGCTTCGGGTGAGTAAATTGTTGTCATTGATAATTGTTGACAGTGACGCGCATTAAGGGCCAGTTCTTTTAGGCTTCTGATTTTGCATAAGCAGACTTGTGTCTCGAAGACTTATTTTCGGCTTCTCTCTTTTTGGCTGCAGCCATGGCTGGAGGCTAGCTGGCCAAAGGCAGGAAAGGCTGAGAGGAGTTACTCCCTCCGTCCGGGTTTACGAGTCCTCTAACGAAAATCTATTTGTCCAACAATGAACCGCTCACAAGGCCCGTAAAATTTATTAGCCTAAAAACGCGTGGCGTAGTTATGGGAAAATCGCATCCCTAGAGTGTGTGAAACCATTTGGTACATGCGGTGTGACGGTTTGCATGGCTAAATTTACTGCAGCAATTATGACAAAATATGGTAATTGGTAGAAATGGCAGCCACTAAAAACATGCCTTGGTCGCGATGATTTTCCTTTAAGGCCTTCCGTAATGCATTGTCTCTTAGCGCGCTATCCTAGGTAGAAGAAAAATATAAAAAACAACTACCCTAATGCATTGTATCTTATAGGTTGTATCTAAGGCCTGTCCCAATGGGGGTTTCTTAGCGCGGGTTCATAGACGTTTTGCTTATGTGGCACACTAATTATGATGAGAGAGAGAGTGAGGTTATATCTTAGCTAAGATACAACATTAGCACGCTATCATAGGTAAAAATGGTTAATAGCCCAATCAAATCCATGCATGAGCACCAAATCATTAAATTTAGAGGCAACCCCTAAGAAACATTGCATTGGACTAGTAGTCTCTTAAATTATTAATGCACCTATGATAATGTGCTAAGAAATGATGCATTGGGACAGGCCTAAGTCAAGTAACATTTAATGATTTTAGCCTAATACTTGTTTGTGATTGGTCTAGCAATGTTTTTTGCCTATGATCTCGTGTAAGGGTTGTATCTTATATAAGATACAACTACAATCTATTTCATCATTAAATAGGGTGGCACATAAGCAAATTTCCTATGATACCGCGCTAAGATACCCCCATTACGGAAGGCCTCTCCTAAACCCGGACGGAGGGAGTACTATTTATCTTTGTACTAGCTTGTTTTAGCGTAGGTATAGATGGACCAATGTAGAATGGAGTAAAAAAAAAGCACTAGTGGAAACAGGGGCTTTAGTCCCGGTTCGTAGGCCCCCTTTTGTCCCGGTTGTGCAACCGGGACGGGGCATCCGGGACAAATACCCTCCCCATTGGTCCTGGTTGTGGCAGGACCCGGGACAAATGGGGCTGACCACGTGGCCCGAGCGCTGGAACCTGGCCAGGGCTATTAGTCCCGGTTCTGAATACGACCCGGGATGCATGCCCCTTCTGCCGCGGCAGGGCTTTTGCCCTTTTCTCTGCCGCGGCAGGGCTTTACAATTTCCGTTTTTTTGGTCCCCGAGACCTCCTGGCGGCCCCTCCCCGGACCTCGAGAAGAGAGGAGCCTCGGTGTACCCTCCACCGAGCCCCCGGATCGCACGAGTGAATAAGTATATAAAGCAGAATAAGAAACACTTATATTACAGAAGCAAAGTATATCGATCATATTACATGACCGATGGAGTGTATTACAAAATCAAACTTAGTTCCAACCGGAGGCATGGTACTCTCCATGTACGTTTATGACCTCTGCATCTAAGAAGCCCACAATTTTCTCCTGAATTGCTCGTATGCGGTCCCTAGGTAGAAGACCGTCCCGAAGCCGTTCGATCTAATATAAAGAAGAGTGGTCACTAAAATATATGAAGCTAAGTAACTAAAATAGATAGTAATAATAAGAATTGACGATTAACGTACATGAAGTTGTTTTAAATTTCTGCCCTTGGGAGATGTGGTCTGACAAATGAACTCGCAAACGTAGTATCCACACAAGTTATTCCCGTCTCCTTGTTGCAAGCACTATACGAGAAGATTGTTTCAATCAAAATAATAATCAACCAGGCATGATAATGGAGATGGGCACGGATCTAGATAGTACTTACTTGCACAACATCAAATGTAAGTTGTTTTTCCCATTCACCGGGAGACTTCTTTATGAACCTCTTCCAAACCCTACCCGAGAAAGAAAAAGAATAAAAAGAGTTAGTAATTACTTGATATCCGAAAATGAAACAAAGTAGTCGATATATTGCAATATATAAATACTGAAATTAATAAAGATTGAAGTTACCGCTGGATCATTTCCTGCATGTCAGCCCACATTGAGAGGGGTTTACGTTTTGAGTCCATTAAAATTACTTTTCCTTTGTCAATTTGGAAGATTAGCAGAATATAGTGGAAGCTGCGCACGCAGAACTCATCAATTATACAATGAACATCGAGTGAGGAAAACAGAATGTTTACAACAGAGTAACACACTTACTTCAAGTTGTAAGGAAATAGTATTTCCCGTCGGTGTTGGTTAAATATTATTGCCCTCAGAATATTATTTTCTGTATCCTTGGGATATTGCTGAAGAGTCTTTTCAAAAATAATATTTGGATCAATGAACCCAATATCATAGATTCCATCTCTTTTGCATTCGAGAATCTTCATTCTGCAATTATAATATATGAGTGTACTATATATTATATATATATATATATATATATATGAATATATGCAATTGAATGAGGTGAGCTAGAGAAATAAGTGCTTACAGACAATAGGCACTAAGGATAGATTTGTCGAGGGCCTGCTGCTGGTATAACTGAAACAATTCCTCAAATTGAATCATAACAATTCCATTTCCAGTTCCATAGTGCTCGTCCTTAACGCTGAGACATAGCCATTCCTCAGATTCATTAGCGGCTTGCATATACCAATTATGCACTCTTCGCATTTTCGTTGGTAGATTCTTTATCTCCTCGGGTTTGACAAGAGGCTGCCCGGACTCGTATTTGTACGCACATTCAGCTGCGGGGAAGTAGTTCACTGTTTGCATATACTCAGCAATGGACAAACCCGCATCAGCTGCCTTGTCTGCGTACAGTGTTATAAACTCCGGATCAATATCCTCATCAGCAATATTAGTGCTCGGCCCCACCTGGGTATTGGAAATCACTTTGAGCGGGGACGTGGATTGTTTTTTCTGCTCTCCGAGTTGAGCAACTGATTTCCCCTTTTTCCCGCTTGCGCTACTACTCTTCGTTGACCGCACCATTTCCTGGTGTGACTTCAGAATAGAGCGGTCATAGTCAGATGACAGACTCGGCTCGGGTTGATGAAGAGTCTTCACCATTTTCCAAGCTCGTTCTATCTCTTCTTCGGTCTCAGGGAAATCTGGCTTTTGCTTCTCCTTCCGCTTTGATTTCCACGCATCGTATTCGTCCTTTGCGATTTTCTGGGTTTCCTCGGGAGTATAGTCGTAAGGTAACTTGGGTACCTCTTTTGGTACCTTCGGGAGGGGTGACCGTTGACGTTTCGGTGATTTTTTTACGTTTCGGCAGAAACTTAGTGGCGGAGAGGGCTGACGCGGCGGCGTAGGCGACCGCGCTGGAGACGTGCACGGCGTAGGCGACCGCGCCGGAGACGGCATGCGTTGCAAAGACGACCGCGCTGGAGACTTTTGCGCTGGAGAAATGCGAGAATTCGATGGCTTTGCCGTCTGATTTGTGAGCACAATGCATTCCTTTAGCCATAGAACGGTCGAGTTCTTGGCTCTCCGAGTTCAGTCAACTCTTTCGTCTTCACCTTCAGGAAAATCAAGCTTTACCCGCTCGAATCCGTTGGCAACTTCATCGACCCCAACAACAGCGTAGCCCCGTGGAACCGGGAGACAATGGTGAGTTGGTTCGTTGCCAATCGGTAAGACATATCCGGCCGCCGCCTTGATGGTTATATTGACGACCTTCACGTGGAGCTCACAGGATGTCATTTCCGTGATCTCGTCCACCGGTTAAATCATCGGTGGTGCATCATCATCCGGTAGCTGCGTGGACGCAACGCTGCTTTTGCGATGAGAATGTGCGGCGTCGGGAGCCTCAGCTTCAACTTCTAGCATGTGTACTGATGCGCCGGTAGACACTATCTGCTGGCTAAGTGTGTTAATTTGGTCGTGCTGCTTCTTTGCTACATCCTGTGTCAGCTTTACCATTTCTTCAAGTTGACGCCTCCAGTTTGCCTGATTCTCTGATTCAGCTGCCTCCTTGTCCTTTTTACGTTGACGGCTTCTATCTGGGTATAACTTTTTGGTGGAGTCGAACGTAACACTCCACGGAGGAGTGCCTTTTGTGCCTCGTGTACGCCCTCCGTGTTCCTTATTCCCTAGGGCTCGTGTGAGCTCGTCGTTCTCTCTATCTGGCACGAACTTCCCATCTTAACGTCCTTTATTGCGTCTCTCAGCTTCTCTATGGGTAGAGGATGACTCTTTTTATGCCTTAGGTTATATATTGCTTTTCCTTCGGCGTCCAACCTGCCCCCATGCCCGTAGAACCATGACCTTGTCCGCTCGACCCACAAGAACGGCTCGGAGTGATCCCCTGCTGAATCAGGTTGTTCTCCCATGTCTCCCACTTGGGACTAGAACCTTGTAGCCACCTTGCCCCATAACATGGTGATATACCTTTTTGCCGGCGTTTTTCTCATTTGTTTTCGTCCTTTCCAGTTCATTCTCTGCCAGCTTGTACTTCACGAAGTCTGGACATACGGGTTTTATTTTCTCATACCCTTGAGTGTGAAATCAGGAGTCTTGTTCTTCTTAACATAATCAAGGTTCAATCTTTTCTTCCAGTTTTTGAATTGCTCGGCCATCTTTTTCAGGGTCCACGCTTTGACCTTTTCCCGTATCTCATGTTCATTTTAGTAACATCGGCCTCAGTCACATCCGCTTCATTCTCGTCCCTCGGCACGGGTAAGTTGAAATTAGCCAAAATCTTTGAGAAAAGATGATCTTTGCTATTTTGCCGACATATGAAATTCCTTGTTTCCGCGGATCTTTTGGCTCATTCCACTCATTAACAGTGATCGGGATGTGATCTCTAACTAGCACTCCGCATTGCTTCACAAATTTTTGGGCAACATCAGGGGAAGCTCGGGTGCGCCGTCTGCTGTGATCGTGTCGATCCTGTATCTTTCTGTATCTTTCAACTTCTTTGTTGCGCCTCGTTTAGTCTTTTTTCCGGTTGATATATTTGAACCGGATGGCTAAAAATATAAAGACTGTTAATACATGTATATAGACAACGGATGCTTCATTAATTAACATATATATATATATGCACCTCGGAGCCGGTGTTTGTAATTTGTATGGTTCCACCGAGCCGTCGGCTGCTCCCATATCGGAGCCGTCGGCTTCTCCCTCATCGGAGTCGTCTCCCTGGGTGAGCACCGGATCTCCCTCACCGGAGTCGTTCATCCACTGGCTCACATCGGGCTCTACGTCGGCCCGCGGATTAAACCCTCGATCATATTTTCGGCATCTTCGTCTCTTGGCTCCATACTATACAAAAAGAGTAAGTATATATTTCAGATCCAATTCATTAAAATTGCTTATGCATAATAATATTTAAACATACGATAACATTTCTAGCATTCTTAAATTTGTAAGAGCATGTCTAACGGACCCCTTATGTTTTCGCCCCCTAAGAGCATGTCTAACAGACCCCTTATGTTTTCGCCCCCTAAAACGCGTGTAGAGGGCCCTGTATACGCATTTCGCCGGCCAAAAACTCGTGCGAGCTAGCAGACCCCCTACTCCCACCCCGTAAAACAGAATATTCTGTTTTACGGGGTGGGGGTAGGGGGTCTGCTAGCTCGCACGAGCTTTTGGCCCCTCACAAAACAGGGTTTTGGACATTTTCATGCATAGCCTGGTGAGTTACTATAAAATCTTCTTTTTTTGGGTTTCCTCAAGTTTGTCCGAGTATTTTCACTGCCTCATTCTCTTTTGTTTTTCACCTGTTCCTGCGTGCTACAGGTCATACCAGAGTGGTTTCTGAACTATTTTGGAGGAAAGATACCAGGAACTGTCAAATTACAAGCCCCTAATGGTATTGCATTTGATGTTGGAGTTATGGAGAACATGAACAGAACAATCCTCAAGTATGGGTGGGCGGAACCCATTCATAAACTAAAATTTCTAAACAAATTTAAAGTAAATAAGTCTAATCTAAAATTTCTAACATTCATAAACTAAAATTTCTAACATTTGTAAACTAATAATTCTAACAATAATAAAAAACAGTAATTAAGTAAAAAAAAGGAAGAAAAACAAAAAAGGCCCCAGATTAGGGCGAGATGGAGGCAGGCCTTTTACCTCCTCTTGGGGCAGCGGCGGGCCGGCGGCGCGGGGCAGCGGCGGCGCGGGGGCGGTGGAGGATGGCGCGGGTCAGCGACGGGATCGAGGGGCGGCGCGGGGCAGCGACGGGATCGAGGGGCGGCGCGGGGCAGCGACAGGATCGAGGGGCGGCGCGGGGCAGCGGCGCGGGGCAGCGACGGGACCTAGAGGGCGGCGCGCGGCCGAGGCGAACGGGAGAGGGCGCTAGGGGGGGGGTGGGTGCGCTCGACGGAGTCGGGAGCGGCGCCACAGAGGAGGATGCCGACGGGGCGAGGGGGGCGGCGCGGATGCCGACGGGGTGAGGGCGGCGCGGGGGGACGGAAAAAATGGGCAGCCTGGCGGCGTCGATTTGGTCCCTGCGCGCGGTCTGGAACTGAAAGGAGCGGTGACGTGTTTATATCCTATGACCCTTTCGTCCCGGTTGGTTGCAACAACCGGGACGAAAGACCCTTCCGTCCCGGTTGGTGGCAACAACCGGGACGAAAGACCCTTCCGTCCCGGTTGGTGGCAACAACCGGGACGAAAGGCCCGGCTAGTCGCCCGCGCCAGAACCAGTGGGCCGGCGCGCCAATTGTTTTAGCGCCAAATTTTGAATATCTTAAATATGTAAGTGAATAACTTCTACATACTTTCAAATTACGAAAAAATTACAACATTAAAATTGTTTGAAATTGCGTAAATAATTCAAATCCGTTTTCTGTTTACCTAAATAATTATTCTAACTATTCAAACTATTAACTATTTCACTATTTACACTTAATTTAAATATAAATATCTTATATGTTTTAAAATTAGTTATAATTACATTAAACAGAAAACAGACGCGCTAGCGCGCCGCAATGTCGCCGGAATACAAATTCTTTTATTTATTTATTTTGTACAGGAAAAATTCTTTTATTAAAAAGAGAAAACAAACGAACACCGAGGGGGATGCGGTAAACATTCTGTTGTGCTCGGCCGTCGCGGATGATGTTCCCGTGCACATTACTACCCGAGCTCAAAGTGAACACTGACCCAAGCATGCATGGATGAATGTGTTAAAGGGGGATGAATGTGTTAAACACTGACCCAAATGCACGGCAGGACGTATGATGTCGAACCCGGATATTTTGTATTTGCTCGATGAATTGAGTATATATGATGTATCAAACCTTAAGGGGGTGTGGAACAAAACAGACGGTATCGCCATCATACAGCCCGACCGTGGCTACTGGGTGCATATATGCATACCAAATGCACGACTGGACGTATGAGGGCGAATCCGGATGTTTTGTATTTGGGAGATGAACTGACCGGTGTAAAGCTGGGCTATATATATAGGGTCCTCTGGCTCACAAAGTGTTGAGCTAGTGTTTTGATCCAACGGTTAAGAAACAACTCATCCAACGGCTCACAGCAGCTCGAAGGAAACACACTGTAGCCCTGATCGGACGGCTCACAACAGCTCGAAAAAACACACCCGGATCCAACGACTCAAGAGCGCTTGAAAGAAACACACGATCCGTGTGATTCTATCTGATTGGTCCAAACGAAACCCTAATTCCCATTTAGTCCCGGTTGGTGTCCCCAACCGGGACTAAAGGGATGATCCGTTTCCCAATGAAACCATAACCCATTTAGTCCCGGTTGGTCCCTCCAACCGGGACTAAAGGGATGTTTTCTTCTCGCTATATATATGTATACATTGCCACTGCATTGCCATAAACACATACAAACTCACCACTCTCTCATGGCTTCTACCGTACCCACTCTAACATTCATCCAGGCGGAGGCACTTTCCGCCTCGAACTACCCCTGCCCGTGCGGCTACAACGTTCCCGCCGGTTGGATGCTGAGCGCCGGAGGAGTGCCGGTCCCTCCTCTTCCTCAAGGTGTGGCGCGTCGGGCGGCCATCACAAACCACTACTACCACGAGCTCACGCCGGAGCAGCGGAGAAATCCCAGTTGGCATCCCGATAACCAGCATACTTGGGATGCCTTCTTCATCAATCGGCGTGAGAGGGCGCTCGCCAGGTATGAGGAGGACGGTCTGCCTCCTGGGAACTATCACGAGGCCGGTCGTCGGCTAGGTGGTCCGGCCGGACTCTACAGAGCGTCATGGACTACATCAGGGCCGGCGATATCCCTCGCCTGCGCTACCCTCAGGCCCAGCCCTGGAGTCGTGATCCTCCGAGGGAGTGCAGAGCACCGTCAGACGATAGTGACGACGACGGCGGCGGCGACTACGACGACTATGAGTACATGTACTATAGGCCTAGGCAGGAGTATGACTAGTAGATCGATGCACTTTTGCCATTATGTACTGCCTTGTTTATTTAGATCTATGCTCTCCGTTTAGATTTAGATCCAATCTTGCCATTATGTGTACCGTGCCTTGTTTATCTACGAAATACATGTCCCCCTCTTTTTAACGTCTATCGAAATGCCATTAGATCTGAATCCAACAAATCAGGAAAAATCACACGGAAAACAGAAAACAGACGAGCTAGAGGCCACTGTTTGCCGGAATACAACAAATTATTTTATTAAACAGCCAACAGAAAACAGACGCGCTAGCGCGCTACTCTTCGTCCTCGTCGCGTCGGTGACCTCCTCGTCGTCAGAGGAGGTGCATGATGGTATTTCCGAGATAGGCCCCCACCTCGGATCGTCGGAGGCCCAGACTTCGCCGGCGTGGTCGGCCCGACGGAGCGCTTGCAGCGCCTTCGTCCTCGCCTCCCGAGCGGCATCTAACTCGAGGTGGCGTTCGAGGCGCCGCTCCGCCCGCTCAGCCGCGCGGGTCTGCCATAGCTCCTCGTCGGCGCTCTCCTCACCCGGATTGTTCCGGTAGTACTCGCGGACCACGCGGTCGTCCCTGGCGTCGACTAGGCCCTGAAACGCGCGGTCCTGAGGTGGCGGTGGTCGGCGGCAGTGACGATCTGCGGCGTCGGCGCCCTGGCCTCCGCTTCCCAGAGGGTGTGGCAGTCGCTAAAATTCATCAACGACCGCGGGCGGCCGAGGCGCCAGGCCGCCGCGTCCCAAGCGCGGGCGGCCTCCGAGGCCGTCGCAAAGGAGCCGAGGGGGATGCGGTCGTCCCCGAAGCGGATAGTCGCGGTGAACATTCCGTTCTGCCGCGATCGAACTCCACGGAAACCGGTAGTGTTGTTCCTCCTCGGAGGCATGGTGGTGGCACGACGGTGCGTGGAGTGGAGGTGCGGCAGTTTATAACGCGCATTCATGGCAACGCGTTACAACTCCCGCGCCACGCGGACAGACAATACCACCCATGCGCCACGCGGACAGACAATACCACCCATGCTTAAAAAAAAACGGACGGGGCTGTGGCCGCATTTGTAGGGGAAGGGACATTGGTCCCGGTTAGGGGTATGATCCGGGACCAATGCCCATGCGCGCGCCACGTGGCCTGTGGCTAGGGATTCGTCCCGGGTCGTGCCACGAACCGGGACCATTGGCTCCCCACGAACCGGGACAGATGCCCCCAGGTGGTTTCTGCTGCCTCGGGCACACGAACCGGGACCAATGCATGGCACTTGTCCCGGTTTTTGGTGCAACCGGGACAGATGCCCCCTGCCCCCCTGGACGAAAGGGGTTGTTTCCACTAGTGAAGGAGTAAAAGATGGGACGCCTAGATTCGGGTCACCTTCCACGTTTAGATTTCCATGGATGGAGGCTAACAGAAGGTGAAGCGAAAATGCATGAAGAGGCTCCAAAATCAATACGATTGTGTAATCCTGTTTTGTCGTGGAGCAGATCCGTTTTTGGCCGAGAATGAATGGATTTATTCATTTTTTTAGCAACAATCCGGTATTTATTAACTCAACGATCTAAGGATACAAATATCCGTAGGCGGGGTACCAAACCAAACATGACGTCCTACTGATAAGCCTAATGCCTACTGTGCCAGCTCATGCGGTTCTGTATTGGAAGTGCGCCGTTCGTGGACGAAAACAGCCTCCGCAAAACCTCCTGCCATCGCCGTTATTTCATGTGCGATGGTGCTAAAACTTCCCAGGTTTCTCTCCTTCAACCCCTGTATCACGGACAAGCAGAGCCCTTCTCGTACAGCCAAAGACTCCAAGACCTCGGGATCAATGATCCCCTCGTAGATCACTGCTGATGCTCCGAGATAGGATCCATCTCCATGGCGTGCAACCGCGGCGACAACACCCTTCTCCCGTTTCCGTGCCACTCCCGCGTCGACATTTATCTTAGCAGTACCTGGCCTTGGCTGACACTAGCGGGTTCTATCAGGTACAGACGTGGTCCTTATACTCCTCGTTGGCTCCTTCTGCTTCAGTTGGTCCAACTCGGATAGAAATTCCTCACAAACAAATGTGTACTCAGAGGACTCTGAAAGACCCCCTCGTGGATCGCCTTCCGTCGCGCAAACCACAACGCCCAAAGAGTTACACACATCCTGATTAGCTGGTCATTAGGCAGTGTGTCAATCATCGTGAACAAGCAGTTTTTGGCTTCCGGTTCCTGAACTTTACTCATGTGTTCAGTCATCTCCTCATCCTCCAAGGCCCATACGCACCTGGCCATTGTACAATCTAGTAACGAGTGCCTCCATGAGTCTTCTCTCCCACAGATGCCGCACCCATTTCTCGAAGCAATATGTCGATAATTGATAACATCCCCTGTCGGCAACGATTGCTTGGCTAATCGCCACAAAAAGTTCTTTATTTTTGCAGGGATCCGAATACTCCATAAAGTGGTCCAGCACATTGCCGTCCCTTTTGTGTCTGAACTAGACTCAGCTCTGTCCAACCAGGCCTCCCGCGTTGCCTTGGTAGTAGCCAGCATCTGATACGACGAACACACGCTAAACACCTCCCTCTTCTCATAGTGCCAAGCCCAAAAATCTGGCTGGGGTCTCGTGCAAATAGGTATGTTTTTGATTACCTGACCATCTATCTTTACTATTAAGGTTACAGTGGCGGTGAGGAGGTGTCACACTTCCACTGAATTACAGAAGGAATGCCACGCAATGCCTAACTGACACAACACATGTATACACTAACAAACAATATATATCTAAACTAACTCAATTATCCATCTAATTTTTAATATGACTCTCCTCTTCTCTCTCATCATATACACACGAGAGCTAACTAACACAACGCATGCATGCACTAACAAACAATATCCACCTCAACTAACCTAATTACAATTACAGTGGTGGATTTATAGGTATGCCCCACGAGATACCCTGCAGCCCAGCTCACATATTAGTACGTACGGTATTAGCAGAAAAGATTGCAGTAGGCCCGGCCTAAGGCGATCGTTGTGGGAAAAAACAGGATCCAACAAACCTAGCGACAAGACGTTTCCATATCCCATCGACATCGGTCTTCTCATCGCACTGGTGATTAATGAGATCCATCGATCTGAACCTCTCCATTGCCTAGCGATCTCGGAGCCGCATCCACAACTTGACAGCTGATCCCCTACTGCTGCCGACATGCAGCACCTGCTCGTTGAAGGCTTAGGCTCAGCTACTCACAGCTAGGTCCGCGTATTCAATATGTTCTGTGTCATGTTCTGCTACATGTATACAACAATTCATTTGTACTACACGATGGATTACTCAGCTATGTCTATATACTCATCTAGCTCCACGGCTGCATGTATATTTATTTGGTCTGTAGCCTGAATCTAAATTACAGTTTTTAGTCGGATAAAGTCTTGTTAAATTTCCTGCTTGTAATTATAGGTTACGTCTCACCAACAGCCGCAAACCACCTCCCAACAAGAGTCTTTCTCCAACATCGGATCCGACGATAGAGCATCCTTGCAGCATTTGCACGGTAATCTATGAATTTCGGCTATGTAATTGCATCTGAGTTTTTTCAAAAAAAATACTCATATGTATTATAATTCAAATTTATAGTTGTCTTGAACTTTTAAACATATTTTATAGAAATGGCAAATAAATTTTACTATGGCATACCCTGTGGCAAAATCCTATATCCGCCACTGCCCAATTATTCATCTAATTTTTAATACTCCTATTAAGGGACTGGCCACGAATATTAAGCAGTCATCACGGACGCGTCCGCTTCCTGCTAGGTTCGTTTAGGTGCTATTAGGAACTGCTTTGAAGGCCGCATTGCAAAGAACGTCGCCGCCCAGCGGGTGGTAGAAAGTTGACGCCATGCTCTTCGCTGCCCATCGCGTGGTCGTGGCCTCCGCCCCATTCCTCGCTTGTCGTTGCCCCGCTCTTCGCTATCAACGCCTGCCAGCGCCTGCCGTGCGGCTTTCCCGGTCATCTCTATCCGTCTGCATGCCCCTTTGACGTGCACGCTTTACCGTAAGTTATTCGGTCCGACAATAAAACATCATCTCGACTAGGAGGCCGGGAGATTGTGCTGCGTGACCGGCAACACGCGGAAAGGACATCGCCCGTGTGCGAGCGAGGTGAGGAAACCTTCTGTTTCATCTCCTGATATAAGAAACAACTCTCCATAATGTATTCATGTCCTTCATCGTGTGGCACAACGGTGTCCCAATAGCATGAGATGGGACTATGGGAGTGTGTTGCTATAATTAGGAAGTTGAGTTTCAGCCACGGAGTCGTTACTATTATGCAAAAAAGGTGTTTGATTATTTGCCCATTGAGTTGTGAATGGTTGTCCCCTTTGGCACTTGACTTGTCCCTTTGATTGAACTGCTAATGCTCGATGATTTCATTGATGTATCTTGATGAATTCTTCAGAGCAGCATGATCATATTTACAGCAAAAGCATGAATTGCCTTTTTTTGCTTAGTACTTGTATCACCTGCATTAATTATCCATATTTTAGTGATGTCTAATGATGAATCCCTGATACAATCGATCCTACCCAAATTAATATGTTTTTAGGACCTTCGCAAACACGTGTGGGTTAGTTAATTGCAGGAATTATAATCACTATGTGTGGCATGAGGGACACATCTGACACAAGTGTTTCCCCCTTTACTACGTATAAGTGTTTTTCCGCATAACGCAACTATAGGAAATGAGATTTGGTCACATCTTACGCATGTTATTTTATCATCAAGATTAAGGGAGGACATAATGAGGTGTATATGCCAAGTCTGAACTCTCGACCCCATGTGTACTACATGACATGATGTAATCAAATCTCTTTCAAACGGTTATGTAGATCTGGGCTGCTATGCTACCTATGGGCATGGCAAGTGTCAACGGAGATGCAGATATGGCTCGGGTACTCTACTAGATTAACTGACCAAATCTCTTTCTTGTCTGGATTTTTTTCAGTTCAAAATCCCTTATGTATCTAAATACTCACGAAACACCATATAAATGGTAAAAAAACTACCCTTTCTTTAATTGAGTGAGCGCTAAATTGCTTAAAATTTGTAGTTGATATTGTTCAGATTGATCTTAAAAATCCACTATAAAAAAATAAGGGTGCAGTAATAATAATGACCGGCGAATGAGAGGGCATCCGCGATCAACTATGCATAAAACCGCACCCACAATGGACCCTTCCAGTCCAGCATGCGAGATTCTTTTCCACGGGCTCGGTCATACGGGACAGTGGTTTCCACTAGAACTAGGAATTGTCGAGGTAGCTTGAATTTCATATTTATACATTGTATTTGCTTAGATTTTGTTTGTTGTAATCCAAGAATAAGGAGATACAAACATTTTCATTGCACTATGTCTAAATTTTATTATTTGTAAATAATACCAATATGCCATCATCTCTCGTGGTTCATTTAACTCGCAACACTCCATCGTTTAACATAATACCCAAGGCCATTTTAATAGATTTTGTGAAGGGTTAAAAAATATAATGTCCCCAGCGATAGTAAGGCAAGATGACATACTTTTGAAACAATGACAATGTTGTAGCAAGGAGAGACGAAGAGTGTGGAAATGGAGGGAATTAGAGACTTGGCGAAAGATATCACCTTGCCTTCTTGAAGGAGAGTGGTTAAAAATACATGATTATTGCGGAGGTGGAAAGAAACTGGAGAAAAAAATTGATATAAATCACTGTAGCAATGGAAACTAGGTGAGACATGTTTTGAACTAGAAAAAAAAATGTTTTAACAATATATCTATTTTTTTGTTATTTTGTGGCAATGCACGGGCACTCACCTATTAGTACAGTTCTGCACTTTCACATTTCGGTACATTTTTCACTTTGAGTTTGCGTCTTGAATTTATTTACCACCTTATAAGTTTAGTTTACAAGGGGAAATGTGTTACGGTAAAATTCTTATAATATTCACTTGTGTAGTTAATCACATAATCTAATAGATCTGCAATCTCTCTGTATAGACATTTGAAGGTGTAGAGATAGGGAAGGAGGATGAAGGACCGAAGGGTTACACGATGAGATATACCTCATCATACAACCCTTCGACTTGTTTATACCATTCCTTGTAGTGTAGTAGAATCCTTTCCCGCATGAAGTTTGCGAGGTAATAATTATTACTTGCGATCATTATTCACACGTGTTATATCCTTGTGTGGGAGTGAGACTTTGCATTAAAAATTTATATAGAAAAATGATGTATTGCACATTCCCTTATCTCTTATATTTTAGAACATTGTTACGAAAATGTGCCCTATTGGTACTTGTCGATGCACGACATCGATATTTTTAGAATTATAAAATCACAACGACCGTAGATGATGGGATCAACGTTAGCTAGATGGACGAAGCAAAACTAATAATTTTAGATTAATGAATTTATATGTTGTATTGTGCTTCCGTAGCAACGCACGGGCATTCAACTAGTAGGAAGAAAGGATGTCAGTAGCTTCGATGTGTCCCATCGCTTCTCCATTTGATTTATAAATTCTGCAACCCGTGTGTGTTCTTCATCAGATAAGCAAGCAAACGGGCACAAGGCACCATCACGCGGAAGCCACTGATCGTTCCACGGATGTGTCATCTCGCCCGTACCAATCCTTCTGATAAGCCCCTGTACCAAAACCCCCTCCCCTACATGATCGATCGCCACACCTTGGAGGGGTGAGAACCCAGCTCGGCCTTCAGAAAGTCTGACTGAGGGAAATATACCGCTTTCAGAATCCTTGCGCTCAAAGTCTCCGGGTTCGTAAGTATTCTCCATCCCTGCCGTGCCAGTAGAGCTAAATTAAATAGCTCTATGTCCCGAAAACCAATTCCTCCCGCACACTTCGGTTTCGTCATCTCCTGCCATGAAACCCAAGACATTTTCCGCTTTCCATCCTTACTACCCCACCAAAATTTCCGAATCAATGCATTGATATGATCACACAAGCCTCTTGGTAACTTGAAGCATGCCATAGAGAAGGTGGGGATCGCTTGCACCACCGACTTTATCAGTATCTCCTTACCACATGCCGAAAGGCACTGCTCCATCCATCCCTAGACCCTCTTCCATATTCTGTCCTTCAAAAATTTGAAAGCACCATTAGTATTTTTCCCTACCGAAGAAGGCATCCCCAGGTATCTCTCACTCGACGCCTCTTTCTGCACGTTGAGTATAGTTTTCAAAGCATCCCGTGTCGTTGTTGGACATTTCTTACTGAAGAAAATCGATGATTTGTCCAAGTTGACACGCTGCCCCGATGCTTGACAATAGGCCTCGAGTGTATCCCTCGCTTCTCCCACACTCGCTTCATTTGCTCTGAAAAACAACAGGCTATCATCTGCAAAAAGAAGGTGATTTACTGCTGGAGCAGTAATTGCCACCTGTATTCCTTGAAGGTTTGATGATTGACTTCTAAACTTTAGGAGGCACGGAAGGCCCTCTACAGCTAACATAAACAAATACGGCGAGATTGGGTCGCCCTGACGGATTCCTCTTGAGGGCGTGAACTCCTGCAAACGCTCCCCATTAAACAGAACAGAGAATGTCACTGCGCTCACCATCCTCATCACTATATCCACCCATGTATTGTGAAAGGCAAGCTTAATCATGATAGCCCTCAAATATGCCCACTCCACACGGTCATACGCTTTCCTCATATCGAGTTTAAGCGCACAGAATCGATGCTTCACTGCCTTGTTCCTTTTCATGAAGTGTAGGCACTCGTACGCGGTGATAATATTATATGTTATTAGTCTCCCTGGCACAAACGCAGACTGCTCGTCTGAGATGATCTCTGGCAGAATTATCTTCAGCCTGTTGGCCAGTACCTTCGAAGCAATTTTGTATATCACATTACACAAGCTAATTGGCCGAAACTGACCCAAATCCTCCGGCTTGTCCCCCTTAGGGATTAGAACTATACAAGTTTTGTTGAACATCGTCGGATCATCCTCCCCTCGTAGCACACGCAACACCACTTGGGTAACCTCCTCTCCGCACATCTCCCAATTGCGCTGGAAAAAATGCGCTGGTAGCCCGTATGGCCCCGGAGCCTTGGTGGGGAACATCTGGAACAAAGCATCTTTTACTTCTTGACCTTTAATAGTAGCTATAAGGCCCTCGTTCATCTGATTAGTGACACGAGTTGGGACAGTATCCAGTACTGCCTCCATATTCTCCGTCCCCTCCGACCTGTAGAGATCACAATAAAAGCGATTAGTCATCTCCGCCATCTCCTTTTGATCCTCAATCACCTCTCCTGTTGGTTTCTTCAGGCGAGTAATATTATTCCTCCTCTTCCTCTGACTAGCACGCAAATGAAAAAATTTCGTGTTCTTGTCTCCCTCCGCTAGCCATTGGACGCGAGATCGCTGTCGCCACATGATCTCCTCCCGTTGATCCAGCTCAACCAGCCGCTCCACTACTTTGAGCTCTGCGTGCGCCGGCCCCACACGTGCCGGATCAGCCCGCATTCTTGTCAGATCGTCCCGCAATCTCTGAATTTCCATGCGGACGCTTCCAAACGTGTCCCTTCCCCATCTTTGAAGTGCGTCTGTTACTGCAGTAAGTTTTTCCTGCAGATCCTTGAGAGTTTCCGCCCGTCCGTACTGGTTCCACTCATACTCGAGTGTTGGCTGTAGGTTCTCATGCCTCTCCCACATGATCTCATATCGAAAACCACGACTCCCTGCTCCCTGGATTCCAGACTGTGCTGGGCTCTCCCATGACAATAGAATAGGACAATGATCGGATGATGCCGCCGTGAAGTGGCGCAGCGATGCCATGGGATAACTGGTGCACCAATCCGAGGAGGCAAGCGCACGGTCAAGCCAAACTCTACAGAACGAGCCCCCGGCAACCCTCTTCTCGTACGTCCAGCTGTTTCCTTGGAAGCCCAAGTCCTGTAGTCCGCACACATCAATCATCTCTCTGAATCCTCCAATCTGTGCGTGACTGCGTTCCTGCACCCCCACATGCTCATGACGGTGAAAAACTTTATTAAAATCCACTATGCAAACCCAGGGTAAATCAGACGACGAACGAATATATTTGAGCATGTCCCATGTTTTATGACGTTCGTTTGTTTGAGCCTCTCCGTACACCCCCGTGATACGCCACGGGTCCTTTCCTCCCTCTGTTATGATTGCATCAATGTGATACTGGGAGTACGGTAAAATTTCTATTGATATATTATTGTTCTAGAATAAGCCAATTCCACCACTCCGACCAGAACTGCTTACAGCAAAAGCTTTATCAAAACCTAACGACGGTGCTAGACGTTCAACACGGGTTTTATGGAGCTGAGTCTCAAAAACGAAAAGCACCGTGGGGGCATGCCTCCGTGCAAGGTCACGGATGTCCTTCACTGTCGCCGCGCCTCCCAAACCACGACAGTTGTGTGCCAAATCACTCATTGCTTCCGGCGGTCCCCCTCGAAGGAGGCCGCCGATGTTGTCCCCTGAACTGAGATACCAATATTTTGTTGAGAATCACCCGCATCACTTCTAGCTTTTGCCTCCTCCGCGTGTTTGAGCTTCTTCCTCTCCTTGGGCGTTGCAAAATGCGATGGTGGAGGGGGGACAGGTGTACTCCCAGCCACAGCCACATCATCCATATTCAGCTTCTTACGTGCTCCTAGCAGCGCAGAAGAGCCATCACTCTCCTCTCTGTTCACTTGTTTTAAAGGGCTGGCCGCCGTGTCATTAAGCTCATCGGGGTCATCAAAACCAGCCTCTGTGGAATTTCACTTTTGGCCTTTGGCACCCCCTCTCGGTACCCACTTGCGACGTTCCCGTTCTCCTCCACTGTCTCTTCCTGTGTAATTCTCGCGGCCCCCGCGATTGCTCCTTCCGTGTTCACCATACATGCCATGGCCACGGAATCATTGACCTCTGCCAGCACCCACCGGTCTCATACCCGGTTCCCTGTTTCCAGTACGCTTCCTCAGCAACCATCCAGGAACCAAACTGTCTGTCTTCCTCTCCATGCTCCCCGGAACCGCACTCTAGATACGTGTGCCCCATTAAGCCACAATGCTCACAGTACCTAGGTAATTTTTCATACTTGACTTGCAGAAAAACATCCGCTCACATCCTTCCGGTGTCAATGGCACAAACCTCGCCAATGGTTTGGACGAATCCAAATTTACTCGTGCCCTATGGAAAACTCCCATCCTTGTCTGCACTGCCCCCATCTCCACTCTAATAACTTCACCCACCCTGCTCGCCAATTGCGTTAAGATTTCGATCTTACGGAACAGCGGTGGTAGTTTGTGAATTTGAATCCATGCCTGCACCTTGCTCGGGATAACAGTAGGGGTGATCGTCGATCCATCAAACGGTTCCAGCATCAGCGCACTCCCCAGGAAAAGCCACGGGCCTTCCTCCATCATCCTCTTCCAATCCCCCAGACAGTGCGCCTGCAACACAAAGAGGTTTGGTTCGATCTCACTGAAACTGATCTCCTGCGCAGGACTCCATGCCGCATGCATGGTTCTTTTGAGGGTATCAATGCCGAACGCCTTCTTCGTCAACACCTTCGCTGCCGCCAGCCACTTTACCTCTGGCCATAGCCCGATCTCGTCTTTCCCCAGCACCGCATCGTTCAGCTCTTCCCCATGGAGCTTCAGGTTCCTTAGCAGCTCATCGACTTCGTGGTACTGCGCCCTTCCCCCGCTCGCCCGAGTGTTTCCCTCCATACCGATCGCCCCTCTCCTTCCTTCCCACCCACGAAACCGAAGCTTTCCCCGAGACACCAAGGCCGGGAAGCCAAGCTAGTTGACCCCTTGATCAGCCCGAGTGTTCGAGGGAGATAGGAGTACGAGGTAGGACGTTCACCGGCAGGATTGGGAATTCGCAGCCGACGCCGCCTCAAACCCTAATCGCCTCGACTCCGCCGTTGATGTAGTTTTAATATTTTACAAATATAATACGGCCTTATGAATGGATTTATTCATGGTAGATCCGTTTGTGTCTGTCTCGCTCCAACAAATCCGTTTCAGACGTTTACAAAATACAGCCTGTTTTCAAATGACGTTTTCCTTTAGCGATTGCCTAGCTACCAGCCAAAAGCTTTTCCTTTCATGGATGCTAGACAACAAACAATACTCTGTCAGACGTACGAATGCATTTTTCTGCCAGATGAACTGAACCGGCCACACCGTGTTGAACCGGACACTGTGGCTGGTGCTGGTGTAAGCTCATCGACTTACTATTAACAAACTTTTAGTAGACTAAGCAATAGCACCAATTATTTAAGAAAATATAGCTTTTTTTAAAAGGGAAACCTAGCCTCTGCAGGCTGATGCACACTTATTAAGCAATAATCATCCAAGTTAAAATTACAACCCAAAAAGCACACACTATGAGTCTCAACAGCTCATAAGATTAGAAAGCTAAATGAAAACCAATAAACATCCCAACCCCATCAACATGAGGCTACACCAATATGAGGCTTTTATTAAGAAAATGTAGCTAGAGAGTAAAAAAACACACCAATATGCAAGTTATTGGGAACGGTCTCATTGTTGATGAAGCCACGTAATGGCATCCTGGAAGCATTTCTGGAACCTCGGCATGCCAGCCGGCGGCAGAGAGATGCCAACCTCGATGCCGCCGGTGCCTCCACGGCTATCTGCCACAGCCATCGCGCCGGTCCTTTCCATGGACACCATCTCGACCTTGGCCGGCTTCCCAAACCCAAAGTCGACGTCGCAGACTCGGAACCTTGGGGACCCCGCCATGGACAGCACACCACGGCCAGACACGATTATTTCTGGACGCTCAGACCGAGTTTTTGGGCTCGGTGCGAGCCCGGCCCGCAAAAATTTTGGACCGAGCCAATCCTGTTTTCTTGGACCGAAAGAGCACGGGCCGAGCCTGGCTCGGCTCGGTCCAGCCCGAAAGCTCGCAGCCAAAATGGCCCATATCTTCTCTCGTCCACAGAAATCAGTCACCTTAGAAACAAATCGAAGGAAAAAAAAGTCCGCACGGGATGCTCCTCTGCCCGCCGCCGCCGCCGCCGTAGGCCGTCCGCCCATCTCCTCCGGTCGGCGCTGCAGCCCGCCCCCTTCCGGCGCCACTCCGCCTCGCCTCCCTCTGGCCTTGCCCCCTCACTACTGGAAAATCGAATTTCGCCGGCTATCTACGGCTTTGCCGAGTGCCAAAGCACGGGGTACTCGGCATAGAACCGTGTACGCCGACACCCTCCCAAATAACACTCGGCACAAGCGCACACTCGGCATACAGACTGTACGCCGAGTGTCCCCTGCAGATGACACTCGGCAAAGACGAAACACTCGGCGTAGAGCCTTTGTGCCGAGTATCCTCTGCAGCGGACACTCGGCGTCTAAATTGTCGACGGCAAACCAACAACGAACACTCGGCAAAGAAAAAACACTCGGCCTACTTGGTAGCCACGTGGCGCTCCGTGCGATTCGTCCGAGACGGAACGGTTGTATTGGTTTGCCGAGTGTCAACGTAACGGGGACTCGGCGCACATAGTGTCTTTGCCGAGTGTCAGCCTGCGACACTCGGCAAAGACGAGGTGAAAATTTCCCTTCTTCGCGCCAAGAACTTCCCGCGTAGAAATTCTAATTTTTGCCGAGTGTCACGTAACACCACTCGGCAAAATCGTCTGTGAAAATTTCCCCCCTTCGCGCCAACTCTTCCCGCGAAGAAATTCTAATCTTTGCCGAGTGTCAGTAGGGGTACTCGGCATAAAAATCTTCCCTCGAAAGATTTTTCCTTCGCGCCAACTCCTCCCGCGCAGTTTACAGGTTTGCCGAGTGTCCCGTTAGATGACACTCGGCAAAGAAGTGAAAGAAGCACACGATCCGTGTGCCTATCTTTGATCCACCGGCTCACAATCGCTTGAAAGATCCAACGGCTCCGAAGACCTCGAAGAAAACACACGATCCGTGTGCTTCTTCTCACTATATAAACACATGCATCTAGCTCCTTAGCACATATCTACAACCCAGCACACTCTCCATTTCTTCGCGCCAACTCTTCCATGTCTTCCACCGTACCCACTTTAACCTACTCGGAGGCGGAGGAGCTCTGCGCCTCAAACTACCCCTGCCCTCCCGGGTACGGCGTCCCCGCCGGGTGGATGCTGAGCGTCGGAGGCGTGCCGGTCCCTCCTGTCCCTCGAGGTCTGGCGCGCCGGGCGGCCATCACGAACCACTACTACTTCGAGCTGACACCGGAGCAGCGGACGTATCCCCAATGGAATCCCAACTACCGCGCAGGTTGGGACGTCTTCTTCTTCAATCGTGAGAGGGCGCTCGCCAGGTACGAGGAGGACGGCCCGCCTCCTTCGAACTTCAACGAGGCTGGTCGTCGGCTGTGGTGGCGCGGCCGGACTCTCCAGGGCGTCATGAACTACATAAGGAACGGCGATAACCCCCGCCTGCGCTACCCGCAGTCCAGGCGTGCTCCCCCATCGACATTTCAGCCCCCATCTGACGACAGCGACGAGGGCGGCGGCGACTTCGACGACTACGAGTACATGTATTATACGCCTAGGCAGGAGTATGACTAGACCAGAGCCACAAGATGGCTAGGACAAATGGTTTGTCCATGTATCCTAGAATGTTTAGATCCACGTACTGTCGTGTATCCCGCTTCCTTGGAATTTCAATCTAGTCGTAAAATTCAAAAATAATCGTAGTGGTGTGTGTTCAATTGTCATGTTAGTCCCAAGGACACCCTTGACACATGGCATGGCAAAACATTGGTTTAGGTGGGATCCCGACGCTCCGGGTCCCCTCTCCGGAGATACCCTAGCCCCGGTGTATAAAAAGACGGAACCAGCGTCTAGCGCCCTCTGCGTGAGCCGAAAGTGGGTAGCAAAGTGGAACTAGTTGGTTGGTTGTGTCATGGCGGGGGCGGCAGCGGCGACACGCGCGGCGCGGCGATTGGCCGGCCAGGCTATAAAAATGGGCCCCCTCCCCGTACGCACAGTCTCGACTCTCCTTGCCGTTCTTTCCCCACCCTCGAACCTCGCCGCAATGGAGAACCTCTGGGACGCGTGGCCCGAGAACGACGACGTCGAGCTGCCGCCAGCGCAGCAAGCGGCGCTGGAGCCGCAGGTGGTGGCGCCGGAGCCGGTGGCGCCGGAGCAGCCACCCGAGTACGACGAGGCGCGAGAAGCGCGGCGAGCCGCCCGCCACTGGAGACGCGAGGTGAGGAGGCAGCCAGTGTGGCCCGAGTAGCACGCCGGGCTGCACTCGTTCGAGACCTCGCAGAACGAGGAAGCGTACCGCGAGGTGCGCGGCGTCCTCGAGCAGGCCGCGGCGGCGGCGGAGGCGGCCGCCGTTCGTGCCTCCCTGGAGACGCACCAGCGGGAGGAGGCGGCGCGAGCGGTGCGCCGCCAGATGGCCCAGCGCGCTGCCTCGGTCGAGCAGGAGGGCATCATCGCCCTCTACGAGGCCGACCGGCAGGCTGCGCTGCAGAGTGAGCGGCGGTGCAACCGCCCGCCCTCCGAGCAGGCGCAACTGCACCGGCTGCGCCTGCAGGCCCGAGCGGAGCGGGCGGAGCAACGCCGTCTCGCCGCGGCGAGCCAGGACGAAGCCGGCCCCTCCAACCAGCACCGCCACGACGACGTCGCTGATGAAGACGACGATGCGTAGGCGTAGGGCAGTCATCGAGTAGTTTAAATCTCCTATGTTTTTAGTTGAAATTTTTCGTACTAGCTTAAATTCGCGCCGAATATGTACGCACTTTCCGAATTTCAATAAAATTTCGCCTGTTTTCATTTTGCGTTTGTTTGGGCCGCTTAGTCCCAAGGGACACCCTTGACAATGGTAGGGCCCACCTACTTGCAAGATTCCCCCCGTTACGTCAGATCCGGGAGTTTCGGGGTGTGAGCTGTTCGAACCCGCGAGAGAGAATCCGACGTCGGTGAGGCCCCGGCATAGAGAGTGATGCTATCTTTGGGACACAACACCCATGATACAATCTAACACACATGGCATGGCAACACATTGGTTTAGGTGGGATCCCGACGCTCCGGGTCCCCTCTCCGGAGATACACTAGCCCCGGTGTAGAAAAAGACGGAACCGGCGTCTAGCCCCCTCTGCGTGAGCCGGAAGTGGGTAGCAAAGTGGAACTAGTTGCTTGGTTGTGTCATGTTAGTCCCAAGGAACACCCTTGACAATGGTAGGGCCCACCTACTTGCAAGATTCCCCCCGTTACGTCAGATCCGGGAGTTTCGGGGTGTGAGCAGTCCTGGAACCCGCGAGAGAGAATCCGACGTCGGTGAGGCCCCGGCACAGAGAGTGATGGTATCTTTGGCACCCAACACCCATGATACAATCTAACACACATGGCATGGCAACACATTGGTTTAGGTGGGATCCCGACGCTCCGGGTCCCCTCTCCGGAGATACACTAGCCCCGGTGTAGAAAAAGACGGAACCTGCGTCTAGCCCCCTCTGCGTGAGCCGGAAGTGGGTAGCAAAGTGGAACTAGTTGCTTGGTTGTGTCATGTTAGTCCCAAGGAACACCCTTGACAATGGTAGGGCCCACCTACTTGCAAGATTCCCCCGTTACGTCAGATCCGGAGTTTCGGGGTGTGAGCAGTCCTGGAACCCGCGAGAGAGAATCCGACGTCGGTGAGGCCCCGGCACAAAGAGTGATGGTATCTTTGGCACCCAACACCCATGATACAATCTAGCACACATGGCATGGCAAAACATTGGTTTAGGTGGGATCCCGACGCTCCGGGTCCCCTCTCCGGAGATACACTAGCCCGGTGTAGAAAAAGACGGAACCTGCGTCTAGCCCCCTCTGCGTGAGCCGGAAGTGGGTAGCAAAGTGGAACTAGTTGCTTGGTTGTGTCATGTTAGTCCCAAGGGACACCCTTGACAATGGTAGGGCCCACCTACTTGCAAGATTCCCCCCGTTACGTCAGATCCGGGAGTTTCGGGGTGTGAGCAGTCCTGGAACCCGCGAGAGAGAATCCGACGTCGGTGAGGCCCCGGCACAGAGAGTGATGCACTGGTAGAAAATAGGCCTTCGGTACGCCCCCATTAGTCCCCAAAATAATGGACCCGCGACCATAGGGGTCTTTAGTCACGGTTCGGGACGAGACCCGCGACCAATCTGGGCCCAGCGCGCTCGGCCACAGCTGGCGGAGGGGAGGGGCTTTAGTCCCGGTTGGCCAGACCAACGGGGACTAATAGGTCCTCGGGCCGGCCCCACGGCCTTTAGCCGCGGTTGTCCAGGTGAACCGGGACTAAAGGCCCATCCCTATATATAGGACTCACCTCGCTGCACTTGGCCACATTTGCTCACAATATTCACAAGGGGGTGGTGGGTATGCTTTTGGTTCCTACTATGCACACAAGGTGTTCGATGAAATGCCCCATAGCATGAAACACACTTGAGCGTTTTCATTTATTTTACCTCCGTGATCGCGGTTAGCAACTTGAACCTTTCATGATTTGTATTATTTCCAGCTAGCTAGTTAGTTTAACAGATGCATGATGGTTAATTATATACTTTATATAATAATAATGCAGATGAATCGGCAATGGATGTACGGTAACCGACTCTCCGGAGTTCACTACGGGTTTGAAAGATTTCCTCGTAGTGGCAAATGCGAACAAACAGCGAGGTTTTATTATGTGTCCATGTGCTGAATGTAAGAATGAGAAGGGTCACTCCTCCTCAAGAGTCGTTCACATGCACCTGCTTCGGCACGGTTTCATGCCAAGCTATAATTGTTGGACCAAGCATGGAGAAAGAGGGGTTAGAATGGAAGAAGATGAAGAAGAGGATGATATCGATTTCAACTATCATGACCTTTTCGGTGATACTTTCATGGAGGATGATGCTGAAGGTGGGGAAGGGTTTGGTGAAGGTGAAGAAGAGGCACATGATGAGCCCGCTGATGATCTTGGTCGGACCATTGCTGATGCACGGAGACGCTGCGAAACTGACAAGGAGAGGGAGAATTTGGATCGCATGTTAGAGGATCACACGAAGTCACTGTACCCAGGATGCGACAATAGTCTGAAAAAGCTGGGCTGCACACTGGATTTGCTGAAATGGAAGGCACGGGAAGGTGTAGCTGACTCATCATTTGAAAATTTGCTGAAAATGTTGAAGAATATGTTTCCGAAGAATAACGAGTTGCCCACCAGTACGTACGAAGCAAAGAAGGTTGTGTGCCCTCTAGGTTTAGAGATTCTGAAGATACATGCATGCATTAACGACTGCGTCCTCTACCGCGGTGCATACGAGGATTTGAATGAATGCCTGTATGCACTGCATTGCGTTATAAGATCAGAGGCGATGACCCTGGTGACGATGTTGAGGGCGAGAAACCCAGGAAGAGGGTTCCCGCCAAGGTGATGTGGTATGCTCCTATAATACCTCGGTTGAAACGCCTGTTCAGGAACAAAGATCATGCCAAGTTGTTGCGATGGCACAAAGAGGACCGTAAGTCCGACGGGGAGTTGAGACACCCCGCTGATGGAACGCAATGGAGAAAGATCGACAGAGAGTTCAAAGATTTTGCAGCTGACGCAAGGAACATAAGATTTGGTCTAAGTACTGATGGCATGAATCCTTTTGGCGAGCAGAGCTCCAGCCATAGCACCTGGCCCGTGACTCTATGCATCTACAACCTTCCTCCTTGGTTGTGCATGAAGCGGAAGTTCATTATGATGCCAGTGCTCATCCAAGGTCCGAAGCAACCCGGCAACGACATCGATGTGTACCTAAGGCCATTAGTTGATGAACTTTTACAATTGTGGGGCAAACCTGGTGTACCTGTGTGGGATGAGCACAAAGAAGAGGAATTTAACCTACGAGCGTTGCTTTTTGTAACCATCAACGATTGGCCTGCTCTCAGTAACCTTTCTGGACAGTCAAATAAGGGATACAAAGCATGCACGCACTGCTTACATGAGACTGAAAGTGTATTTTTGGATAACTGTAGGAAGAACGTGTACCTGGGTCATCGTCGATTTCTTCCCCGAAATCATAACGTAAGAAAGAAAGGCAAGCATTTCAACGGCAAGGCAGATCACCGGCCGAAGCCTGCGGAACGTACTGGAGCTGAGATATTTGATATGGTCAAGGATTTGAATGTCATCTTTGGAAAGGGTCCGCTTTGATGCAGCAACCGAGATTGGGCAAAAGGTCACATATTATGGTTACATAGAGGAGATATGGGAACTTGACTATGGACCCTATTTTAAGGTCCCTTTGTTCCGGTGCAAATGGTTCAAGCTAACAGGAGGTGGGGTAAAGGTGGACGAGCAATACGGAATGACAATGGTGGATTTCGACAATCTTGGTTACCTTGACGAACCATTCGTCCTAGCCAAAGATGTCGCTCAGGTTTTCTATTTGAAGGACATGAGTAGCAAACCGAGGAAACGGAAAGATAAGAAAACGATCAGTGCATCATGCGATGATCCAAAGCGTCACATTGTTCTTTCAGGGAAAAGAAACATCGTGGGAGTGGAGGACAAGACAGACATGTCAGAAGATTATAATGTTTGGTGAAATTCCGCCCTTCAAAGTGAACTCTGACCCAAGCATTAAGTTAAATGATGAGGATGCTCCATGGATACGTCCAAATCGTAAGAAAGCGGGGACACAAGGGAAGAATTGATGTGTAATAATTATTGTACCAAACTTTGTTGAATGGATCATGTTTAATGGATCATTTGAATTATATTATCTCTAATTAATTTATTGTACCAAACTTTTTACTAAAAACAGAAACAGACGCGCTAGCGCGCGCGCAGTGTCGCCGGAATGCAAATTCTTTTATTAAAAAGAGAAAACAGACGAACACTAGCTACTCCTCGCCGTCGTCGTCGGGGAACTCGTCGGTGACCTCCTCCGGGTCATCATCGTCGCCGAACTCGTCCGTGACCTCCTCGTCGTCGTCGGAGGTGCATGATGGTATGTCCGAGATAGGCCCCCACCTCGGATCGTCGGAGGCCCAGACTTCGCCGGCGCGGTCGGCCCGACGAAGCTCCTGCAGCGCCCTCGTCCTCGCCTCCCGAGCGGCATCTAACGCGAGGTGGCGTTCGAGGCGGCGCTCCGCTCGCTGACCCGCGCGGGTCTGCCAGAGCTCCTCGTCGGCGCTCTCCTCCCCCGGGTTGTTCCGGTAATACTCGCGGACGACGCGGTCTTCCCTGGCGTCGACTAGGCCCTGAAACGCGCGGTGGCGGAGGTGGAGGTGGTCGGCGGCAGTGATGATCTGCGGCTTCGGCGCCCTGGCCTCCGCTTCCCAGACGGTGTGGCAGTCGTTGAAGTTCATCAGCGACCGCGGGCGGTTGAGGCGCCAGGCCGCCGCGTCCCAGGCGCGGGCTGCCTCCGCCGCCGTCGCAAAGGTGCCGAGGGGGATGCGGTCGTCCCCCCAGCGGATATCTGCGCTGAACATTCCGTTCTGCCGTGCTCGGACGCCACGGAAGCCGGTGGTGCTGTTCCTCCTCGGAGGCATGGTGGAAGCGCGACGGTGCGTGGAGAGGAGAAGACGCGCTCGAGGCGCGACAGGCGCGACAGTTTATACCGCGCCCTCCTGGCCACGCGTCACAAACTACCGCGCCACGCGTCGCAACTCCCGCGCCACGCGTCACAATTCCCGCGCCACGCGCCACCCTAACACAACCAAGCAAATAGTTGCACATTACTACCCGAGCTCAAAGTGAACACTGACCCAAGCATGGATGGATGTGTTAAAGGGGGGATGTAGAACAAAACAATCGGTATCACCATCATACATCCCTATCGTGGCTACTCAGTGCAATATGCATACCAAATGCACGGTAGGACGTATGATGGCGAATCCGGATGTTTTGTATTTGCTCGATGAACTGACCGGTGTATGAAGGTGGGCTATATAGGGTCCTCTGGCTCACAAAGTGTTGTGCTAGGGTTTTGATCCAACGGTTAAGAAACCACCTCATCCACGGCTCACAACAACTCGAAAGAAACACACCGTAGCCCTGATCGAACGGCTCACAACAGCTCAAAAGAAACACACCCCGGATCCAACGACTCACAAGCGCTTTAAAGAAACACACGATCCGTGTGATTCTATCTGATTGGTCCAAACGAAACCCTAACCCATTTAGTCCCGGTTGGTGTCCCCAACCGGGACTAAAGGGATGTTTACTTCTCGCTATATATATGTGCATTGCCACACCATTGGCATAAACACATACAAACTCACCACTCTCTCATGGCTTCTACCGTACCCACTCTAACATTCAACCAGGCCGAGGCACTTTCCGCCTCGAACTACCCTGCCCGCCCGGCTACAGTGTTCCCGCCGGTTGGATGCTGAGCGCCGGAGGAGTGCCGGTCCCTCCTCTTTCCTCAAGGTGTGGCACGTCGGGCGGCCATCACGAACCATTACTACCACGAGCTCACGCCGGAGAGCAGCGGAGAGATCCCAGCTGGCATCCCGATAACCAACATACTTGGGATGCCTTCTTCATCAATCGGCGTGAGAGGGCGCTCGCCAGGTATGAGGAGGACGGCCTGCCTCCTGGGAACTTTCACGAGGCCGTCGTCGGCTATGGTGGTCCAGCCGGACTCTACAGAGCGTCATGGACTACATCAGGGCCGGCGATAACCCCGCCTGCGCTACCCTCAGGCCCAGTCCTGGGCTCTGAATTTTCTCATGTCGTAGGCCTAGGCAGGAGTATGACTAGCAGCAGATATCAGATCATGCATGCATCTATGCTCTCCGTTTAGGTTTAGATCCACTCTTGCCATTATGTACTGCCTTTTTATCTATGGGAATTTTTAAGATTGGAAAAAGAATTAGTTCTATTTTTCTGAATTTTCTGATATATTATTTGTATTTTTAAGATTGGAAAAAGAATTAGTTTTATTTTTCTGAATTTTCTAATATATTATTTGTATTTTTAAGGTTGCACGCATCTACTATTTCTATTCGAATAACCACCTTTAGTCGCGGTTGGTGTCACGAACCGGGACTAAAGGCTCGTTCTGCGCGGGGAACGAGAAAGCCGCGAAAATTTCACCTTTAGTCCCGGTTCGTGACACCAACCGGGACTAAAGGCCCGCGGAGGGTACCCCAGGGGACCTTTAGTCCGGTTCGTGACACCACCGGGACTAAAGGCTGGACCTATATATGTGCGATGCCTTCCTGCCCCAAAATTTTTCTAAGTCACAAACCCTCTTCTTCCCTCGCGCCGGCGCCTGCTCGTCTTTCTGCCCCGTCGCCGTCGCCCGCGCAGAGGACCGCGCCGTCTCCATCGCCGTCGCCGTCGCCGTCGTCGAGCCCTTCTATCCACCGCCTCCACCCTGCTCCGCCCCGTCCCGTCGCCGTCTCTCCGGTAGGTTCCCCGCGGGCCGTCGCCGTCGCCCTAGATCCAACGCGCGAACGCCATCGAACGGAGACCACGAATCACGCGCGAACGCGCCGCCCTCGAACGGCGACCACGAACTGAGAACGCGCCGCCCTCGCGCTCGCTACCGCGGCCAGATTCGCCGCCGGCGAGACAACAGTGGCCGTGGCCTCGTCCCCATCTCCGTCCCCTCCCCCGTGGCGAGCACCACAGTGGCCTCCTCCCCATCTCCGTTCCCTCCCCCGTGGCCGGAATCGTCGAATCGCCGGAGACCCGAGAGCCTGAACTGCCACCGCCGGCCACCGTGTGACGCCAGGGGTGACGTCATCATGACGTCACCTGGCCACGTGTTGACGAGTTTTTTTTTAATGACGTCATCATGACACGTGGGGCCCCTGTATATGGAATTACAGAACATAATTAAATCTTCTAAATTAAATAACTTTTAATTTATAATTCCAAAAATTATGGAAAAATATGCAAAATGTTCACAAAAATGTAAGCTATCTGTTCATATCATTATCATTCATGTTTGACAAAGTTTAATATGAGACCATATTTGAATTTGAGTTAAATTCATTAAAATAATGAAAGTAAGTTTTAATTCAATAAATTCAGAATATTAAGTATAATATACCAAAATGACCAGAAAAGCAAATGCAACCTAGCTATGGGGTTCTCCAAGTCATTTGAGCGACCCTACCAATCTGTTTTTTCCTCTTTTCTACGATAATATTTGCTAAGTCTCCTATATACTTAATTAAGTTTTACTACATGCATGTCTGCAGGAGTGACATATGGCAGACAATAGAGACCTGACGGCGGAACAGGTGGCTGAAGGTTATATATTTAGATATCATAGCCGGAGGAGGAACAGACATTGACGATGATGTAATCTCTTCTTATCTGAACCTTGAGGATCAAGAAGGTGAAGGAGGAACAGACATTGTCGATGATCAAGGAGGTGAAGAAGGAACAGACATTGTCGATGTCAAGGAGGTGAAGGAATGGACATTGATGACGGAGGTCAACCGTCGACAAACGACGATCTCCAATTGCAAAGAACAACCACCTCCGGCGAGGTATATATTTTAGCCCTCGGTCTTATTTTAGCCCTCGGTCCAATTGCAAAGACTAACGCGCGCGACTCTCTTCTTATTTTAGCCCTCGGTCGGATCTAGTATGACAAAGCGTGGCAAATCCAAGGCGATGAAAGATTCCGAAATATATACCATCGAATCAGTCAGTGAAATCGGCAAGCCCCTACAGCACACCACAAAGTTTATCAACCAATGCGGAGTCATTGTTAGAGACATCGTCCTGATCACCGTCCAGGAATGGAAGGAGCCAAAGAAAGCACGTATTGGTTTCAGTTATGTCGACAAGAGAACGAAAAAGATTATGTTTAGAAAGCTTATTGCACATTTCATTCTACCTCCGGAATACAACAAAAAAGATGAATTCGGTCAGGACGTTCCGGGTGGACGTGAGAGGAGGAGGATAGTCAAAGAGTTCGCTCTTCAGAATATGGCCGAAGCATTCCGGAACTTCAAGAAAAAATTGTTCCGTGAATATGTCAGCCAGGGCAAGACTCCGATTTTCACTGGACAATATGAGAAACTGAGAGATGATTGGACAGAATTTGTGACGCAACATAAATCGGAGCATTTCAAGGAAATGTCGGCAAAAAATAAGGCTAATGCGAAAAAGAAACAGTACCATCATGTTATGGGGCCAGGAGGATACCGCGTTTCGGCCTAAGTGGCAGGCAATGGAGGACGGCCTAAGGGCAAGAGGAATCCGTCTAGGTACAGAGGGATGGGACGAAAGAGCCAAAATGTGGTGGTACGGGCATGGGGGATCGCTAGACCCGGAGACAGGGGAGTGTGTTCACCGGCAGAAAAAGTTTGCTCCCACAAAAGAACTTGTTGACGCAATGACCAAAGTCAACAGGGCAAGATCACGTTCAACAGAGAGAGAGACCACTGACAGTTGCCCTCGGAAATCCTGAACACGGAGGACATATACGAGGCAAAGGCAGATTGCCGTGGAAAGTAGGGTTTTCCCAGAGGGTGACCCGTACTGTTACAGAAGCCGTAGGAGAGGTACGGACCGGGCTGCAGATGAACTGGCGAATCTTGCAATGGAAGTTTCTGACCTGAAGAAGGTCGTGGCGGGAATACTTGAGAAAGAAAAAGCGTCGGCTGCAGGGCCGCATCAAGAACATGCAACGGATCTCGGAAGCCAGCAGCGGAGAAGCAGCGTGGCTTCCACGGAGGCCCCGACTGCAGGTGCTAATGCACCGATGATCGAGAGTCGTGCACCGGAGCCTCACTACCCGTGGATGACGTAAAGGAGATGAAAGAATGTGATCTGCATTATCCCGTGGGGAACATTTCCATGAAGGTGGCTACCGGCAGTGCTTTACCCTATACACCTAGAGCACTCCATCACAACAACCCCATTCCATATGGCTATGCTCGTGTCACGGTGGAAGACATAGTCCAAGCGTTTGAGGACCTGGAGATTGACATAGCTACACCCGAAGGGGAGAGAAGACTTGGAGATGTCAAGCGCCAGTTCATTCTATGGAAAAAGAAGTACATAGTGTTTCCAGCGAGACGCCAAGGCTAACAAGTCCACCCCCCTACGATGGTGCAGGTGCTGGTGTGGTGGTGGTGCTAGTGCTGGTTCACCTACGCCTCCTTCACGCCATTCGACGCCGTCCCCCGATCTTCCTCCTCCGGCGGTTAAGCAGCCGTCGCCCACGATTCCTCCTCCGGAGGAAAAGCAGACGTCTCCCACTATTCCTCCTCCGGAGGAAAAGCAGACGTCGTCGCCCCCCATTCCTCCTCCGGAGGATAAGCGGACGTCGCCCCCCATTCCTCCTCCGGAGGATAAGCAGACGTCGCCCCCCCATTCCTCCTCCAGCGAAGAAACAGAAGCAGGCGGCCAGCAAGGGAACCCGCTCTTGGTCTATTAACCCGGACCCTTATGTACCTAAGACCACACGGGTACCGGAGCCATCACTGAAGCCTCTCACACCCCAAGGCCTTGGGAACTTAGTGATGCTGAAACCAAATTGGTCGTGAAGGCTGACGTTGAGAAATGGAAGGGCAAACTGAAGGCGCTAAAGGAGCCTGAGCCAAGGAAGTATTCCCTCTGATTGTAGACTATTGGGCTACGGATTTTTTATCGACAGTGTCCCAATCCGTGAAGAATTTGCCTAAAGACTATGATATTGAACTTCGTAAGCAAGCAGGAATATTGGAGGAGGAGAAAAAAAAAGCAAAAATGATACAAAGCGGGAAACAAGTTGCCCAGCTCGGGATGCAGAGTAAACAATCGATATCCCCCCTCATAGTGAAAGCCGCTCCGGAACAGGACCCCGAGGTCATAAATGCTGTGACAGCAATGGGATTGACTGTAGCTACTGCCATGCAAAATGCGTCCGAGGCCGTATGTCTCTTCGTGCCTTTTTAGACATGGACGATATGCCAGTGGCTGATGTAGCATTAAAATATGTGAAGAAAGGGCCTCTCGTCGAGCCTGCGAAGGAAAAGGATCTACCACCACTAATGCAAAGTCTGCTACGTTGGTACAAAGATTATCATAACATTTACCGACAAAGAATATGTGTATGTGGATTATACAGAGGAGCATCACACCAAAAAGTACTCTGTAACAGTTGAGTTGAGTGAATTGTTCCAGCTGTTCAATATGCGTGAGCTCGACAAATCTATCCTGAGTTGCTACGTTCTGTAAGTGATTTATTTCTACCTCATCTCGTTCTTCATTGCCTACACTATATATATATATTGTCCTAACTATATTGTTCCGTACGCTATTATGCAGATTGAAGATTTGGGAATGCAAAGTAAGACTCATCCATGATGTTGGGTTCATTGACCCACAAATCATTAATGGAACTATGTTAGAACGTCACCCCATAGACGTGGAGAAATACTTGTACAATTTTTTTAAAAAGCATGAATCCAAAAGATATATTCTATTTCCTTACCATTTTGGGTGAGTGTTCTCTCATGTTCCCATTCTCTTTTGTTTACTCCATGCATGGTATGTCCAATCGATAAATTATGCATGACTCTGCATCTAATGTGTCCGCAGGTACCACTGGATTCTGCTAAAAATTGATCTTCACAAGTCCATAGTTTTCATCATTGACTCTATGAATTGAAATACAGATCTTGGGTCGACATGAGAAAAATGATGCAAAAGTAATTATTTTTCAATCATTTGCGCTCTATATCGATCGGTCTCTTTTGTTCATTTTCTAAGCTAATAACTCCCTTGTTCATTTAATTTATTTGCATTGTAGAGTTTGGAGACGGCTCTCACTTCAACATGTCGGTGAATTCAAAGATGCGCTACGATTTAAAAATGTAGTCAAAGGTGTGGATAAGCAGCCACCGGGGACCGGTCTATGTGGATACTATGTCTGTGAGAACGGAAAGAAATATCTGAGAGGAAGAAGGACGAGGAAACGCGGAAGGGTCTCATAACTTGCGGAGGGCGCTTACTCCAGAAGCTCGCTTCCGACCAATTCAAGAGGAAATAGCAGGATTTTTCCTTAGGCATGTCATCCAGAAGAAAGGAGAGTTCCATGCGTCCACCGACGATGACTTTTATACGCATGTATAAGCCCTAAGTACTTTGAAACTTGTGCGAATTTGTGTATGCTCGTCCATCTTAATTGTGTAATATGGAAACTTGTTCGAGGTTGTATATATGGTCACCCGATATTGAATATATATTATATATTCCTATTGAATTCTCCTTGTTTGATATTTCATATATATATATATGCATGTATATGTGTACTGAAATTAAAACAAAACAAATTAAAAAGGAAACAGGTTTAGGGGGCCTAAAACCCTAAACCTGCGCAGGTTTTCAGTCCCGGTTAACCACAAGAACCGGGACTAAAGGTCCTCCGCCGCAACGGACCCCTAGCGCCCACGTGGACGGGCTTTTAGTCCCGGTCCGTAAGTGGCGGGACTATAGGGGGGGGGGGCATTTAGTCGCGCATAGCTAGTCCCGGTTGCCCGGACGGGATTAATGGTCCTGGCGAACCGGGACTGTAGGCCTATTTTCTACCAGTGATGGTATCTTTGGCACCCAACACCCATGATACAATCTAACACACATGGCATGGCAACACATTGGTTTAGGTGGGATCCCGACGCTCCGGGTCCCCTCTCCGGAGATACACTAGCCCCGGTGTAGAAAAAGACGGAACCGGCGTCTAGCCCCCTCTGCGTGAGCCGGAAGTGGGTAGCAAAGTGGAACTAGTTGCTTGGTTGTGTCATGTTAGTCCCAAGGAACACCCTTGACAATGGTAGGGCCCACCTACTTGCAAGATTCCCCCCGTTACGTCAGATCCGGGAGTTTCGGGGTGTGAGCAGTCCTGGAACCCGCGAGAGAGAATCCGACGTCGGTGAGGCCCCGGCACAGAGAGTGATGGTATCTTGGCACCCAACACCCATGATACAATCTAAACACATGGCATGGCAAAACATTGGTTTAGGTGGGATCCCGACGCTCCGGTCCCCTCTCCGGAGATACACTAGCCCCGGTGTAGAAAAAGACGGAACCGGCGTCTAGCCCTCTGCGTGAGCCGGAAGTGGGGTAGCAAAGTGGAACTAGTTGCTTGGTTGTGTCATGTTAGTCCCAAGGAACACCCTTGACAATGGTAGGGCCCACCTACTTGCAAGATTCCCCCCGTTACGTCAGATCCGGGAGTTTCGGGGTGTGAGCAGTTCCTGGAACCGCGAGAGAGAATCCGACGTCGGTGAGGCCCCGGCACAGAGAGTGATGCTATCTTTGGCACACAACACCCATGATACAATCTAGCACACATGGCATGGCAACACATTGGTTTAGGTGGGATCCCGACGCTCCGGTCCCCTCTCCGGAGATACACTAGCCCCGGTGTAGAAAAAGACGGAAACCTGCGTCTAGCCCCCTCTGCGTGAGCCGGAAGTGGGTAGCAAAGTGGAACTAGTTGCTTGGTTGTGTCATGTTAGTCCCAAGGAACACCCTTGACAATGGTAGGGCCCACCTACTTGCAAGATTCCCCCCGTTACGTCAGATCCGGGAGTTTCGGGGTGTGAGCAGTCCTGGAACCCGCGAGAGAGAATCCGACGTCGGTGAGGCCCCGGCACAGAGAGTGATGGTATCTTTGGCACACAACACCCATGATACAATCTAGCACACATGGCATGGCAAACATTGGTTAGGTGGGATCCGACGCTCCGGGTCCCCTCTCCGGGAGATACACTAGCCCCGGTGTAAGAAAAAGACGGAACCGCGTCTACCCCCCTGCGTGAGCCGGAAGTGGGTAGCAAAGTGGAACTAGTTGCTTGGTTGTGTCATGTTAGTCCCAAGGGACACCCTTGACAATGGTAGGGCCCACCTACTTGCAAGATTCCCCCCGTTACGTCAGATCCGGGAGTTTCGGGGTGTGAGCAGTCATGGAACCCGCGAGAGAGAATCCGACGTCGGTGAGGCCCCGGCACAGAGAGTGATGCTATATTTGGG